>SJYC01029514.1:0-13074 GCA_006408675.1 Madoqua kirkii | reverse complement strand
CAGGGGAAAATCTGTTAAGTACAATTTTGAAATTGCAAAGTTTTAATATAACAGATTGTTCAGAACAAGAATAAAGTACTTTCAAAAATCAACCAAGGGAATATAGGGAGAGCAAAAATTTAAGGGGAAATACACTTATTGTGGAAAAGGAAAGAACAAAGCAGTCAATGTTGTATGAACTTTGAATAAGAAATACAGAAAACTAATGAAAATAAGAAAGAGTAATATTGCATAGGAATCTGTAATGTTAAGTCCATGAATCAAGGTAAATTGGAACTGGTCAAATAGGAGATAGCAAGAGTGAACACTGACATTTTAGGAATCAGTGAACTAAAATGAAACAGAATGGGCAAATTTAATTCAGATGACCATTATATCTACTACTGTGAGCAAGAATTCCTTAGAAGAAATAGAGTAGCCCTCATAGTAAACAAAAGTGTCTGAAATGCATTACTTGGGTGCAATCCCCAAAAGGACAGGATGAACTTGTTTCACTCCCATCATGAATCAAGGTAAATTGGAACTGGTCAAATAGGAGATAGCAAGAGTGAACACTGACATTTTAGGAATCAGTGAACTAAAATGAAACAGAATGGGCAAATTTAATTCAGATGACCATTATATCTACTACTGTGAGCAAGAATTCCTTAGAAGAAATAGAGTAGCCCTCATAGTAAACAAAAGTGTCTGAAATGCATTACTTGGGTGCAATCCCCAAAAGGACAGGATGAACTTGTTTCACTCCCAAGACAGATCATTCAGTACCAGAGTAATCCAACTCTTTGTCCCAACCAGAAGCTGAAGTTGAACAATTCTATGAAGACCTACAAGACTTTCTAGAACTAATACCAAAAAAAAAAAAAAAAAAAAAGAATGTCTTTTTAATCATAGGAGTTTGGAATGCAAAATAGGTAGTCAGGAGATACTTGGAGTAACAGGCAAATTTGGCCTTGGAGTACAAAATGAAGCAGGGCAAAGGCTAACAGTTTTGCCAAGAGAATGCACTAGTCATAGCAAACAAACTCTTCCAACAACAGGAGACAACTCTACACTTGGATATCACCAGATGGTCAATACTGAAATCAGATTGATTATATTATTGGCAGTCACGGATGGAGAAGCTCTATACAGTCAGCAAAAACAAGTCTGGGAGCTGACTGTGGCTCAGATGCTGAACTCCTTATGACAAAATTCAGACATAAATTGAAGGAAGTGGGGAAACATACCTACTAGACCATTCAGGCATGACCTGCATCAAATTTTACTATTTTACAGTGGAAGTAACAGATAGATTCAAGGGATCTGATAGAGTGCCTGAACAATTATGGATGGAGATTTGTAACACTGTATAGGAGGAGGTAATCAAAACTACCTCCAAGAACAGAAATGCAAGAAGGCAAAATGGCTATCTGAGGAGGCCTTACAAATAGCTGAGAAAAGAGAAGCAGAAGGCAAAGGAGAAAAGGAAAGATATACCCACCATGAATGCAGAGTTCCAAAAGAGAAAGGAGACTTGAGAAAGCTTTCTTAAGACAACAATGAAAAGAAATAGAGGAAAACAATAGAATGGAAAAGACTAGAGACCTCTTCAAGAAAATTAGAGATATCAAACAAACATTTCATGCAAAAATAGGCACAATAAAGGATGCAAATGGTATGGAGCTATGAACAACACAAGATATTAAGAGGAGGTGGCAAGAACAGAGTTCAGTTCAGTCATTCGGTTGTATCTGACTCTTTACGACCCCATGGACTGCAGCATGCCAGGTTTCCCAGACCAGAACTATACAAACAAGGTCTCAATTACCCAGACAACCAAGATGGTGTGATCATTCATAGAGCCAGACATCCTACAGTGCAAAGTCAAGTGGACCTTAGGAAGCATCACTAACAAAACAAGTGGAGACAATGGAATTCCAGTTATTTCAAATTCTAAATGATGATGCTGTCAAAATGCTACACTCAATATGTCAGCAAATTTGGGAAACTCAGCAGTGGTTATAGGACTAGAAAAGGTCCATTTTCATTCCAATCTCAAAGAAAAGTGAAAGTCGCTCAGTCGTTTCCGACTCTTTGCGACCTCATGGACTGTAGCCTACCAGGCTCCTCCCTCCATAGGATTCTTCAGGCAAGAGTACTGGAGTGCATTGCCATTGCCTTCTCCAGGAGATCCTCTCTGACTCAAGGATTGAACCCGGGTCTCCTGCATTCCAGGCAGATGCTTTAACCTCTGAGCCATCATGGAGCCCCAATCTCAAAGAAGGGCAATACCAAAGAATGCTCAAACTACTGTAAACTGCACTCATTTCACGCACTAGCAAAGTGATGCTCAGAATTCTCCAAGCTAGGCTTCGATAGTATGTGAACCAAGAAATTCCAAATGTTCAAGCTGGATTTAAAAAAGGCAGAGGAATCAGAGATCAGTTTGCCAACATCCACTGGATTATAGAAAAAGCAACATAATTCCAGAAGAATATCTACTTCTGCCTTATTGTCTATGCTAAAAACTTTCACTGTGTGGATCACAACACACTGTGGAAAATTCTTATTAAGATGGAAATACCAGATCATCTTGCCATCTCTTGAGAAACCTGTATGCAATTCAAGAAGCAAGATTTAGAACCAAACATGGAACCATGGACTGATTCCAAATTGGGAAAGGAGTAAGTCAAGGCTGTATATTGTCACCCTGCTTATTTAACTTATATTCAGAGTACATCATGCAAAATGCTAGGCTGGATGAAGCACAAGCTGAAGTTAAGAATGTTGGGAGAAATATCAATAACCTCAAGTATGCAGATGACATCACCCTCATGGCAGAATGTGAAGAGGAACTAAGCAGCCTTTTGATGAAAGTGAAAGAGGAGAGTGAAAATGTTGGCTTAAAACTCAACATTCCTAAATCTAAGATCATGGCATGCAGTCATATCACTTCATGCAAATAGATGGGGAAACAGTGGAAACAGTGATAGGCTTTATTTTCTTGGGCTCCAAAATCATTGCAGATGATGACTGCAGCCATGAAATTAAAGGATGCTTGCCCCTTGGAAGAAAACCTATGACAAACCTAGACAGCTTATTAAAAAGCAGAGACACTATTTTGTCAACAAAGGTGCCTATAGTCAAAGCTATTGTTTTTCCAGTAGTAGGGTATGGATGTTAGGGTTGGACCATAAAGAAGGTTGAACACTGAAGAACTGATTCCTTTGACCTGTGGTGTTGGAGAACACTCTTGAGCATCCCTTGGACTGCAAGGAGAACAAACCAGTCAATCTTAAGGAAATCAATCCTGAATATTCATTAGATGGACTAATGTTTAAGCTGAAGCTTCGATACTTTAGCCTTCCTAATACAAAGAACCTACTCCTTAGAAAAGACCCTGATGCTGGGAAAGACTGAAGGTAGGATGAGAAGGAGACAACAGAGGACGAACTGGTTGGATAGCATCACCAACTCAATGCACATGAGTTTGAGCAAGCTCCAGCAGATGGTGAAGTTCAAGTAAGCCTGGCGTGCTAAAGTCAATGGGGTTACAGAGTCAGACACAACTGAGCAATTTATGTATTTTATTTCAAATGCCTATCTAGATGTCCAAAAAAAAAAAGTTTATCTTTGACATTGCTGCTTCATGATGGATTTCTATATATAGTTCAGTTTATTTCTGGACTTTCTATTCATATGCCAATACCAAACTAATTGAAGAACATTTTCAGTATGTTGTCTTGGTTGGTAAAACTACTTCCTTCCTAATATAATTTCCCTTTTAGTCCATATATCCATTGTTCTTTGTCTGCTTCTCTTTATGGATTTTATTGTCAACTCAATCCCCTTCATTTACAAAATATCATTTTTGTATTTACTGGGATTCCATTAAGTTTAGCAAGTTCCTTAGTTCAAGTTATCTGACCCTAAGTTTCATTTGCCTTCTTTTACATCATGTTCAAGAAATTTAACTCCCAAAATTTATATCGATTTTTAAAACAACATTGCTTTTCATCAACAGAACTCCATGCTGTATAAAATCAAATGAAGATTATATATTAAAGGAGAACTGCGAACAGAATAACAAACATAATTTTATCCTTTAAAGACGTTCTTCTAAAAATGCTAATATATTTCAACTTATTTTATTGGGATTCTACAAAATCAACAAGCCAACAACAGACTAGAGTTTGTGTTTTTGAAAAAACTTATGATATACTTTTTATGGTCTGGAATTAATTTCCTAAATAGTATATATATATATATATATATTACTGAAGTATAGTTGGTTTACAATATTGTGCTGGTCTGCTGTTGTACAGCAGAGTGACTCATCTATACACATGTATGCATTATTTTTTTAAATATTTTTTTGCATTATGTTTTATCGAAGATCAGATATAGTTCCATATAGTTTACAGCGGGACTTTGTTGTTTATCCATTCCAAATTAATAGTTTGATTTACCAACCTGAAACTCCCAGATTCCTAAATAGTATTTAATATGTGAATAAGTATTAAGATATACTTCTGTTTGCCATGTTAAAGTATTCCTTCAAATCCTTATTTCCAAATGCTAACTTTTAGCTATAGATATGTTGACTAAAACAATATGATCAGACTATTACATATTTCCTATTCTTGCTGCTGCTGCTGCTAAGTCGCTTCAGTCATGTCCAGCTCTGTGCGACCCCATAGACAGCAGCCCACCAGGCTCCCCTGTCCCTGGGATTCTCCATGCCAGAACACTGGAGTGGGTTGCCATTTCCTTCTCCAGTGCATGAAAGTGAAAAGTGAAAGTAGAGTCGCTCAGTTGTGTTTGACTTTGTGCGACTCCATGGACTGTAGCCCACCAGGCTCCTTCATCCATGGGATTTTCCAAGCAAGAGTACTGGAGTGGGGTGCCATTGCCTTCTCCACTTGTAAAATGAGATCTATGAAATTTAATTTTCTTAGCAAGGGATACAATCTAAAATTAAGGAAGCAAAAGCTATACTTTTCTTACAGGCAGAGGAAGTGACTACTGCAAAACCTGAGTAGTTTGTAGCTTACATTCAAAATAACTGTAAAGGCTCTTATTTATGTCTGCTTTCCAAACACATTTTCTGCTGGTTGAGTATACTGAATTATAATTAGAGTGATGCTATATTGCTTCTTCAATATGGATTGAATAGAAAGGTTGTCTTGGCTCAAATATCATCATCTCCAAAAGTATACCCTGACTACCTTTTTTTGCAATTGAAACAAACACCATATACATGCACAGTCATAAAATTTGTTGGGATATTTTTCTTTTTTCATAGCATTTCATTTTTAAAGAGCATATAGCTTATTTATAGTGTTTACAATGTTTAGTTTACTTCATTCCTTGAAAATGTAACCATAAAGTGAGCCAGTGATTTATTTTGGTTTATTTACAAGTGTATCCCAGAACTCTGTACATGCCCTGGAGTTAAATAACTGTATATGAGTGGATAAACTATTACACTGGATTTAAAGGGATTAAATAGTCTACAGAGTTTACAAAAAGCCTTAAAGAGCTTTCTCCAACTTTAAAGACCTATGATTTTTCTATGGGGAAAACAGGAAGCTATACAAACTTTAAAGTTTAAAAGGTTTAATGGAGCATTAATTTGGTATTTTTCAAGCTAAACAACTACTCATTGGTATAGCAAGCAGGTTAGAACTGTTACTAAAATCCAATCAAAACAGTGGTGACCAAGACAGGAGACAAGATAAGGTTAAAAAAAGAAGTGAATGAAGATAGATAAAGAAAAAATTGCCAGAAATATTATACCAGCTGACTGGCAAAGCAAAAGTCTAGGGTGAGCACTCAATTTTTGTTTGAGCAAATCTTTCAAATAATAGAAATAAGTAAGTTGAGAAAGAAACTGTATGATTTGGTATAAATTCCTTGAAATTTAAACAGAGCTTAGATTTAAATGTACACCTTAACTACCAATCTAAACGGCAATGCTTAATAAGTTAAAAAGTGTAACACTATTTTTAATGATAACAAGTTATTTAAGATAGTTATTTTTTTAAAAATCATGTAAGATAGACACTAAAAAAAAAAAAATCCTATCTCTTTCCTTCAAGCTTCAGCCATACGAGTGAACTATCACTGTAATGTGCCACATTCTTTGAACTATAATGTTGCTGATCCACTGGCTGAAGTATTTTTCATTCACAGTTCTATCTACTTTCCATCACTAACCTTTCAGTTCAAATGACACTTCTCCTTAAAGGTCTTTAGGATCTCTCTAGCTACCTAATGTAACACTACTCAAACCCCATCAAACACTCCCTAAATCAGTTGCATATATTATTGCTTCAATAATTATAGTTCAATAGTTGCATAATTATCTTTAATTCATTTATATTATTATTTTCTATATCCTCAATAACCCCCTGCCCCAATCAGGAATAAAGTTCCATGATAGTACTATCACTGTAATGTGCCACATTCTTTGAACTATAATGTTGCTGATCCACTGGCTGAAGTATTTTTCATTCACAGTTCTATCTACTTTCCATCACTAACCTTTCAGTTCAAATGACACTTCTCCTTAAAGGTCTTTAGGATCTCTCTAGCTACCTAATGTAACACTACTCAAACCCCATCAAACACTCCCTAAATCAGTTGCATATATTATTGCTTCAATAATTATAGTTCAATAGTTGCATAATTATCTTTAATTCATTTATATTATTATTTTCTATATCCTCAATAACCCCCTGCCCCAATCAGGAATAAAGTTCCATGATAGTTAAAAGAGTACTTTTTCCTTGTCTTGTTCACCATAATATTCCTGGTACCCATAGCAATGCCTAGAACATAGCTGATATTCAATATATTCTTTCTGAATCAATCAATTATTCTAAGCAGTCCATTAATTCTGATCTCAGGAATAGCAACTTGCCAAAACAGACGTGTTTTGTTAACATGATTCATGCTAAAATCTTCACCTGAGAACAAACTTTTATTTTTCCTTTTTAAAAAACTTAAATTCAAGGACTTAAATATATAAAATTGGCTCAATTATTTCTGCATGATGAGGTTGCATTTGTGAAAATAAAATATTAAATTATTCATTAAAATCTTAATTTAAATTATTTAATTAAATTATTTATTAAAATTACACAATATAAAATTAGACTGAGTTTATTTTTTTTAATAATGTGATAAGCTAGAATTTTGGTATGCTGTTCTCTAGCAGAGAGGATAAGTAAGGCAACGTCATTCAAGTCGATTCAATTTATGAGTTATGCAAGAAGATATATGGTTAGTCTCAGTTCATTTCAGTCGCTCAGTCATGTCCAACTCCTTGTGACCCCATAAATCACAGCATGCCAGGCCTCCCTGTCCATCACCAACTCCCGGAGTTCACCCAAACTCACATCCATTGAGGTGAAGATGTTATCCAGCCATCTCATCCTCTGGTGTCCCCTTCTCCTCCTGCCCCCTATCCCTCCCAGCATCAGAGTCTTTTCCAATGAGTCAACTCTTCACATGAGGTGGCCAAAGTACTGGAGGTTCAGCTTTAGAATCATACCTTCCAAAGAAATCCCAGGGCTGATCTCCTTTAGAACGGACTGGATGGATCTCCTTGCAGTCCAAGGGGTTCTCAGGAGTCTTCTCCAATCCCACAATTCAAAAGCATCAGTTCTTCTGTGCTCAGCTTTCTTCACAGTCCAACTCTCACATCCATACATGACCACTGGAAAAATCATAGCCTTGACTAGATGTAACTTAGCTGGCAAAATAATATCTCTGCTTTTGAATATACTATCTAGGTTGGCCATAACTTTCCTTCCAAGGAGTAAGCACCTTTTAATTTCATGGTTGCAGTCACCATCTGCAGTGATTTTGAAGCCTCCCAAAATAAAGTCTGACACTGTTGCCACTGTCTCTCCATCTATTTCCCATGAAGTGATGGGACCAGATGCCATGATCTTCATTTTCTGAATGTTGAGCTTTATGCCAACTTTTTCACTCTTCTCCTTCACTTTCATCAAGAGGCTTTTTAGTTCCTCTTCACTTTCTGCCATAAGGATGGTGTTATCTGCATATTTGAGGTTATTGATATTTCTCCCAGCAATCTTGATTCCAGTATGGTTGCAGTCACCATCTGCAGTGATTTTGAAGCCTCCCAAAATAAAGTCTGACACTGTTGCCACTGTCTCTCCATCTATTTCCCATGAAGTGATGGGACCAGATGCCATGATCTTCATTTTCTGAATGTTGAGCTTTATGCCAACTTTTTCACTCTTCTCCTTCACTTTCATCAAGAGGCTTTTTAGTTCCTCTTCACTTTCTGCCATAAGGATGGTGTTATCTGCATATTTGAGGTTATTGATATTTCTCCCAGCAATCTTGATTCTATATAATAATAATTGTTCCCTGCCTCTATTATACGTAACATATTCTAAAGGAATTTATTTGTGTATATATATCACTGCAGATGGTGACTGCAGCCATGAAATTAAAAGACACTTACTCTTGTGAAGAAAAGTTATGACCAACCTAGATAGCATATTCAAAAGCAGAGACATTACTTTGCCAACTAAGGTCTGTCTAGTCAAGACTAGTGTTTTTCCTGTGGTCATCTATGCCTGTGAGAGTTGGATTGTGAAGAAGGCTGAACACCGAAGAACTGATGTTTTTGAACTGTGGTGTTGGAGAAGACTCTTGAGGGTCCCTTGGACTGCAAGGAGATCCAGCGAGTCCATTCTGAAGGAGACCAACCCTGGGATTTCTTTGGAAGGAATGATGCTAAAGCTGAAACTTCAGTACTTTGGCTACCTCAGGTGAAGAGTTGACTCATTGGAAAAGACTCTGGTGCTGGGAGGGATTGGGGGCAGGAGGAGAAGGGGACGACAGAGGATGAAATGGCTGGATGGCATCACAGACTCGATGGACAAGAGTCTGAGTGAACTCCGAGAAATGGTAATGAACAGGGAGGCCTGGCATGCTGCGATTCATGGGGTTGCAAAGAGTCGGACACAACTGAGCGACTGAACAAAAACAAAAATAAATATACATAAAGTAGATATGTATATATGCATGTATATATGATGTATGTACATGAAAATTTATATATATGCATATATACACACACACACATTTTCCTGTTAAGGATTCTTTAACTATTCATACAGAGTAGTTGTTCTCAACTATTGAGGTTTTGATCTCCAGAGGACACTCGGCAGCAGCTAGAAACATTTTTGGTGTTCATATCTGAGCACTGCTTCTAACTTTTTGTGAATAGATTGTGCTTCTGACATTTAGTGGCAGGGATGCCACTAAATCTGCTCCAATGCACAGAATGACCTCCCATAATAAAGAATTATTTGACCCATATAATCAATAGAACTGTTACAGATTGGAAGTTTGGGTCCCTTCAGAATTCACATTTCATATTTATACTATAAATTATATGCCCCAAATTTGATTAACTCGAAGGAATTAATAAATTTCTGGAAACATACAATAAAACTGTTCCATGAGAAAACAATGTCTGAACAGAATAATTATTAATTTAATAAGTAATCAAACTGAATCTGTGAGGAAATTAAATCAGTAATCAAAACTTCCAACCAAGTCCAAGACAGATGGTTTCACTGTTGAAACAAAATTTTTAAATAAAAACTAATACCAATCCTTCTATAACTATTTCAGAATATAGGAGGGGAGAGGATTCTTTCAAATGTGCTGCACAGACCATGAGTAATCTGATAACTAAAATTAGATAGAAGGGCGTAAGAAAATTACAGGCTAATATCCCTGATGAACAGAGAAAAATATTAGCAACTTGAAATCCACAAAAAATTTTAAAAAAGGATAATAAATAATGATCAACTGGTATTTACTCTACAGATGCAAGGATAGTTCAACATCCACAATCAATATGACATACTACATCCACAAAATAGAAGATAAAATTCAATATCTCAAAAGATGAAGAAAAAAAGCATTTGATAGGCATCAGAATTTATTATTAAAAATTCTCATAATGAATATAAAGGAAATGTACCTCACCATAATAAAGACTATACATGACTAACACAGAGATAACATTATACTCATTGGTGAAAAGCTTAAAGTTTCCCTCCCAAATCAGGAACAAGACAATAATGTTCATTCTCATCACTTTTATTCAGCATAGTACTGGTAGTCCTAACAAGGCAATTAGGCAAGAAAATTCTCCAAATCAGAAAAGAAAACTTTAAAGACTCTACCAAAAACTGCTCAAACTAGAAAGAAATTCAGTAAAGGATACAGATATCAATATATAAAAATCTGTTTCTTTTCTGGGCACTAATAACTATCAGAAGAAGAAATTAATAAAACAATTTCATTTATAACTGCATCAAAAGAACACCAAGGTATAAATTTAAGCAAGGAAGTGAAAGACCTATATACTAAAAATTGTAAAACATGGATGAAAAAACTGAAGACACAAATAATTGGAACAGTATTCCATGTTCATAGACTGGCGGAATTAATGTTTTTAAAATATCCATACTATTCAAAGCCATCCACAGATTCAATGTGAACTCTGCCAAATGTCCAATAAATTTTTCACAGATTTTAAAATAAAACAAATAATACAATAATTTGCATACTGCCACAAAAGGCCCAAAATAGGCAAAGCAATTTTAAGAAAGAACAACAAAGCTAGTGGCATCATGCCTCCTTATTTCTAACTATATTACAAACTTATAGTCATCACAGAACTGTTTGATGTCAGCATAGAAACAGACACATACTCTAAATGGAACAGAATTGACATCCCAGATAAAGACCTACACATTTATGGCTGATTAATTTGTGACAACGGAGTCAAGATAAACAATGGGAAAGCAAGTCTCTTCAGTCAATTGTGTTGGAAATACTGGACAGCCATACACAAAAGATGAAACTGGATCACTGTTTTATACCATATCCAAAGATCAACTCAAAAATATATAAAGATTTGAACATAAGACCAGAAACCACAAAATTTCTATTAGAAAACATAGGCATTAAGCTTACTGACTTAAATGACTTAATTGATTGCTTTGAATCAATTGATGAATTGATGCTTTTGAACTGTGGTGTTAGAAAAAATTCTGGAGAGTCCCTTGGACTGCAAGGAGATCCATCCAGTCAATCCTAAAGGAAATAAATCCTGAATATTCATTGGAAGGACTGATGCTGAAGCTGAAACTCCAATACTTTGGCCACCGGAAGTGAAGAACTAACACATTTTGAAAAGACCCTGATTCTGGGAAAGATCGAGGGCAGGAGGAAAAGGGACAACAGAGCATGAGATGGCTGGATGGCATCACCAGCTCAATGGACATGAGTTTGAGTAAACAACCAGAGTTGCTAATAGACAGGGAGCCCTAGCATGCTGCAGACCGTGAGGTTGCAAAGAGTTGGACAAGACTGAGTGACTGAACTGAACTGAAGCTTATTGACATCAGTCTTGGTAATGATTTTTTCAACATTTCTTCAAAACAAAGGCAACAGAAGCAAAAATCAACAAGTGTGACTACATGTAAATAAAAAGTTTCTACACAGGAAAGAAAATCATGAAAATGAAAAGCCAACTTTTCAAATAGGAAAATATACTTGTGATTGACATATCTGATGAGGGGTTATTATTCCAAGCATAAAAAAATTATATAATTCAGTAACAGAAATAATTCCTATTTGAAAAATGGACAGAGGATCTGAGTAGACTATTGCAAAGATGATATGATATGTACCAACAGGTACATGAAATGGTGCTCACTGTCATGATGAGAAGTGCAAATCAAAGTTACAATGCCATATAACCTTACCAAAAGACAAAGATACACATTGGTGAAAAAAGGGAAACTTAGCTCATTGTTGGTAGATATGTGAGTACAGCTACTATAGAAAACAGTATGGAAGTTCCTCAAAATACTAATAGAAATACAACATTATACAGAAATTCCATTTCTAGATATTTATCCAAAAGAATATGAAACACTAACTCAAAAAGATATCTGTACCCACATGTTTACAACAGCACTGCTTGCAACAGGAAAGACATGGAAACAGCATCATCCATCAATGGATGAAAGAAGAAAATGTGATTTGATGTTATATATAAGAATAGAATTCTGAACAACACTGAACTAGGAGTGTTCATCTTTTATGTAGTCAAAAATCTGGGTATACCTTACGGTTGGGCTTCCATATCTCAGTTCTATACCCACAGATTTCACCAGCAGTGGATTGTTTTGTACTGTAGTACATATTCCTTAAAAAAATAAATAAATCCACATATAAGGTAACCCTTGTAGTTCCAGTCAGCACTATTCAAAGGTCACTTATACACACACACACACACACACACACGGATATTATCCTGAAATAAAAAAGGAAATTCTGCCAGTTGTGACAACTTGGATGGACCATTAGGGTATTACACTAAGTGAAAGAAATCAGGGCTTCCCTTGTGGCTCAGCTGGTAAAGCACCTGCCTACAGTACAGGAGGCCTGGGTGTGATCCCTGGGTTGGAAAGATCCCCTGGGAGAAAAACAAATATCATGTGGCCTCATTTTTATATGGAATCTAGGGGAAAAAAAAAAAAAACCAGCCCCCAAAGCCAAATTCATAGATAGAGTGAAGAGGTCAGCGATTGCCAGATGTTGGGGATAGGTGTGTGTATAAAATGACTGAAGGTGATCAATAGGTGCAAACCTAAAAATAAAGACATCACCCTTTCCTTTCAGTAAGTGAAAATAAGCAGAATTCTGAAAGACACTAAGTAAGTAGGTATATTTGAACGACTGGTGAGTTTGATAAAAATTTTTCATTAAGTATGAAATCCTTAATATTTGTATAGCTAACCAAGTAAAATCCTAGATAAAAATTCTTATAAACACTGGAATAAATATGTAGTGACTACAAAGCTGAAAGCAACTATATCTGTATTTTTATGAGCTTTTTCCTTTCAGATAAAGTCAAAATATATTTTTATTAGAGCCTACAAACATCTTCCTTTCAAAGAAGAAAGCCATATTAATAATTCATCTTGGTATCAATTGTTTTTAAAGGACAATTTTACTATT
>SJYC01029513.1:0-12529 GCA_006408675.1 Madoqua kirkii | reverse complement strand
GCAAACATAATAATTCACTTTTAAACTTTGAAAATGTTTAATACTTGATATTAATTTCAAGTTAACCTGAAGTACATATATGTACATGTGTGGATTCTCAAATATAGGGTTATGTGTCTAGGAATTATATTAATACCATAATAAATTTAATAATATAAGATGGGAACAAAACACGAGACATCAACTTACACTTATCCTAACAAATAATTACTCCTAAGCATTGAGGTCAACAGAGGTAATCACATTCTTAGCTAAAGACTTCTTCAGTTCAGTCATTCAGTCATGTCAAACATTTTCGAACTCCATGGACTGCAGCACACCAGGCTTCCCTGTCCATCACCAACTCTCAGAGCCTACTCAAACTCATGTCCATCGCATTCGTGATGCCATCCAACCATCTCATCCTCTGTCATCCCCTTCTCCTGACTTCAGTCCTTCACAGCATCAGGATCTTTTCCAGCGTGTCAGTTCTTCATAGCAGGTGGCCATAGTACTGGAGCTTCAGCTTCAACATCAGTCCTTCCAATGAGTATTTTTGACTGATTTCTCTTAAGATTGACTGGTTTGATCTCCTTGCAGTCCAGGGAACATCAACAGTCTTCTACAACACCACATTTCAAGAGTGTAGATTCTTTGGTGCCTAGATTTCTTTATGGTCCAACTCTCATATCCATACATAACTACTGGAAAAACCATAGCTTTGACTAGACAGACCTTTGTTGGTAAAGTAATGTCTCTGCTTTTAAATATGCTGTCTAGGTCGTTCATAGCTTTTCTTCCAAGGAACAAGACTTCTTATCAGCCACTATCTCTGAAATATAGTATTTTATGAACTGTATGTCCATGAACTCCATGTGCAGCTTAAATTGACTTTTCCATTAACATTTGATGATTATATTTTTATTTTTCAAAACATAGTGACTTAATCAAAGCATATTTTAAATTTATAAACTGTGGCATTGTTTCATCATTTGTTCATTACATTTCTTTATTTTAATAACCAGCCTCTTACTAAATGCACTCCATTATTTCACAAATTTTGTGGATGGGGGTATAATAAAACAAATAGAATAAGCTTTTTCTGTCTTCCTACAAAGAACCTCATTTTTTAGATAAAATGACTCCCTTATTAAATACAGACACAGATTTCACAAATGATTCCTTCTTGTCCCTTATGTATTGATGTCACTGATGAATTATTAAACAAATTCAGCATAATAGGAAGGAGAAGGCAAAGGTAAATTTCAACAGTGTTGCTGTAGACAATCAGCTGTGAATGTGTCTGGTGGTGAAAGTAAAGTCTGGTTCTATAAAGAACAATACTACATAGGAATTGGAATATTAGACCCACAAATCAAGGTAAATTGGACATGGTCAAGCAGGAGATTGCAAGGGTGAACATTGGCATCCTAGGAATAAGTGAACTAAAATGAATGGGAATGGGTGAATTTAATTCAGATGTCCATTTTCTCTACTATTGTGGACAAGAATCCCTTAGGAGAAACATAGTAGTCCTCATAGTCAACAAAAGAGTCCAAAATGCAGAACTTAGGAGCAATCTCAAAAACAAAGGAAAGATCTAAGTTTGTTTTCAAGGCAAATATTCAACAACAAAGTAATCCAACTTTATGCCCCAACCACTGATGCCAAGGAAACTGAAGTTGAACAGTTCTATGAAGACCTACAAGACCTTCTAGAAATAAGACCCCCAAAAGATGCCATTTCATCATAGGGGACTGGAATGAAATGTAGAAAGTCAAGACATACCCAGAATAACAGGCAAGTTAGGTCTTAGAGTAGAAAATGGAGGAGAACAAAGACTAACAGAGTTTTATCAAGAGAATATGCTGGTTATAGCAAACACTGTTTTCCAAAATTTCAAGAGACAAATCTACACAAGGACGTCAGTTCAGCTCAGTTCGGTTCAATTCAGTTGCTCAATCATGTTCGATTCTTTGTGACCCCATGAATCGCAGCACGCCAGGCCTCCCTGTCCATTACCAGCTCCTGGAGTTCACCCAAAGTCATGTCCATCGTGTTGGTGATGCCACCCAGCCATCTCATCCTCTGTCATCCCCTTCTCCTCCTGCCTCCAATCCCTCCCAGCATCAGAGTCTTTCCAATGAGTCAGCTCTTCCCATGAGGTGGCCAAAATAATGGAAGTTCAGCTTTAGCATCATTCCTTCCAAAGAAACCCCATGGCTGATATCCTTTAGAATGGACTGGTTGTATCTCGGACTGGTTGTATCTCCTTGCAGTCAAAGGGACTCTCAGGAGTCTTCTCCAACCCCACAATTCAAAAGCCTCAGTTCTTCAGTGCTCAGCTTTCTTCAGAGTGCAACTCTCACATCCATACATGACCACTGGGAAAACCATAGCCTTGATTAGACTGACCTTAGTTGGTGAAGTAATGTCTCTGCTTTTGAATATACTATCTAGGTGGGTCATAACTTTCCTTCCAAGGAGAAAGCGTCTTTGAATCTCATGGCTTCAGTCACTATCCACAGTGATCCTGGAGCCCGAAAAAATAGTCTGACACCGTTTCCACTGTTTCCCCATCTATTTCCCATGAAATGATGGGACCAGATGCCATGATCTTCGTTTTCTGAATGTTGAGCTTTAAGCCAACTTTTTTCACTATCCTCTTTTACTTTCAAGAGGCTTTTTAGTTCCTCTTCATTTTCTGCCATAAGGGTGGTGTCATCTGCATATCTGAGGTTGATATTTCTTCTGACAACCTTGATTCCAGCTTGTGCTTCTTCCAGCCCAGCGTTTCTCATGATGTACTCTGCATATAAGTTAAATAAGCAGGGTGACAGTATACAGCCTTGACGTACTCCTTTTCCTATTTGCAACCAGTCTGTTGTTCCCATGACCAGTTCTAACTATTGCCTTCTGACCTGGCTATAGGTTCCTCAAGAGGCAGGTCAGGTTGTCTGGTATTCTCATCTCTTGAAGAAATTTCCACATGGACATCACCAGACAGTAAATACTGAAATCAGATTATGTTCTTTTCAGCCAAAGATGGAGAAGTTCTATACAATCAGTTAAAATGAGACCTGGAGGTGAATGTGACTCAGATCATGACCTCTTTGCTACAAAATTGAGACAAATGAACAAAGTACGGAAACTGCTGGTCCATTTAGGTATGACCTAGATCAAATTCCTTATGATTACACATTGGATGTGACAAGTGAATATTAGATATAGTAAATAGAGTTCCTAAAGAACTATGGAGGTTTGTAACACTTTACAGGAGGTGGTGACCAAAACGAACTCCAAGAAAAAGAAAGGGAAGAAGGCAATTTGACTGAGGTGTTTTACAAATAGTTAAGGAAAGAAGACAAATGAAAGGTAAGGGAGAAAGGGAAAGATATACTGAACTGAATGTAGAGTTAATATCAAAGAGAGATAAAAAGGCCTTAAATCAATAACGCAAAGAAATAGAGGAAAACAAAAGTATGGGAAAGACTAGAAATCTCTTTAAGAAAACTGGAGATAATCAAGGACAGAAAGAGCAAGCATACAGCAAAAGCAGAACAGATTAAGAAAAAGTGGTAAGAATACACAGAAGATCTGTACAAGAAAGGTCTTAATGACCCAAATAACCATGATGATGTAATCATTTAGCTGGAGCCAGACATCCTTAATTATGAAATCAAGTGGGCTCTAGGAAACATTATGATAAACAAAGCCAGTGGAGGTGATGGAATTCCAGCTGAGCTATTTCAAATCTTAAAAGATGATGATGTTAAAAGCACTGCACTCAATATGTCAGCACATTTGGAAAATGCACCAATGGCCACAGGAGTGGAAAAGGTCAGTTTTTATTCCAATCCCAAAGAAGGGCAATGCCAAAGAATGCTCAAACTGCAATACAATTGCACTCATTTCACATGTTAGCAAGGTAATGCTCAAAATCCTTCAAGCTAGGCTTCAGCAATACATTAGCTGAGAACTTTCAGATGTACAGAGGAACCAGAGATCAAATTTCTAACATTTGGTGGATAATGGCAAAAACAAGGGAATTTAAAAAAAAATCAATTTCTGCTTCATTGACTATGCTAAAGCCTTTGACTGTGTGGATCACAGCAAACTGTGGAAAATTCTATATACAAGTCAAGAAAAGGCAGTTAGAACAAACATGGAACAATGGACTGGTTCAAAATTGGGAAAGAAATATGATAAGGTTGTAAATTGTCACTTTGCTTTTAAACTTATATTGAGACTTCTGTTCAATCACTCAGTCCTGTCCAACTCTTTCCAACCCCATGGACTTCAGCACAACAGGCCTCCCTGTCCATCAAAACCTCCCAGATTTTATTCAAACTTGCGTCCATTAGGTCGGTGGTGCCATTCAACCATCTCATCATCTGTCATTCCCTTCTCCTCCACCTTCAATCTTTCCCAGCATCAGGATCTTTTCAAATGAGTCAGTTCTTCACATTAGGTGGCCAAAGCATTGGAATTTCAGCTTTAGCATCAGTCCTTCCAATGAATATTCAGGACTGATTTCCTTAAGGATGGACTGGTTGGATCTTCTTGCACTCAAGGGACTCTCAAGAGTCTTCTCCAACACCGCAGTTTAAAAGCATCAATTCTTCAGTGCTCAGCTTTCTTTATAGTCCAACTCTCATATCCATACATGACTACTGGGTAAAAACATAGCTTTGACTAGACAGACATTTGTTGGCAAAGTAATGTCTCTCCTTTTAATATGCTGTCCAGGTTGGTCATAATAGTTCTCCCAAGGACCAAGCGTCTTTTAATTTTATGGCTGCAGTCACCATCTGCAGTGGAGCCCCAAAATATATAGTCTCAGTGTTTCCACTGTTTCTCCATTTATTTGACATGAAGTGATGGGACCAGATGCCATGATCTTAGTTTCTGAATTTTGAGTTTTAAGCCAACTTTTTAACTCATCTCTTTCACTTTCATCAAGAGGCTCTTTAATCCTTCTTCATTATCTGCCATAAGGGTGATGCCATTGCATATCTGAGGTTATTGATATTTCTCCCAGCAATCCCGATTCCAGCTTGTGCTTCATCCAGCCCAGAGTTTCTTATGATGTACTTTGCATATAAGTTAAATAAGCAGGGTGATAATGTACAGCCTTGACATACTCCTTTCCCTTTTGGAACCAGTCTGTACATTATGCAAAATGCCAGGCTGGATAAATCACTAGCTATAGTCAAAATTGTCAAGAGAAATATCAACAACCTCACAGATGTAGATTATATCCCTCTAATAACATAAAGCAAAGAGGAACTAAAGAGCTTCTTGATGAGGGTGAAAAAGGAGTGAAAAATCTATCTTAAAAGTAGCATCCAAAAAACTAAGATCATGGCATGCACTCCCATCACTTCATGGCAAATAGAAGTTGGAAAAGTGAAAGCACTGAAAGATTTTATTTTGGGGGGACCAAGATCACTGAGATCAACAAGATCACCAAGATCACTGTGGATGGTGACTATAGCCATGAAATTGCAAGTCTCTTGCTCTTTGGAAGGAAATCTATGTGAGAAATCTAGACAGCATGTTGAAAAGCAGAGACATCATTTTGCCAACTAAGGTCCATATAATCAAAGCTATGGTTTTTCCCGTAGTCATGTATAGATATGAGATTTGTACCATAAAGAAGGCTGAACACCAAAGAACTAAAATTCTGGAACTACGATGCTAGAGAAGACTATTTGGAGTGCCTTGAACAACAAGATTAAATAAGTCAATCCTAAAGGAAATCAACTCTGGATAGTCATTGGAAGGACTGATGCTGAAGCTCCAATACTTTGGTCACTAGATGGGAAGAGCTGACCCATTGGAAAAGACCATGATGCTTGGAAAACTTGAGGGTAGGAGGTGAAGGGGGTGACAGAGGATTAGATGGTTGGATGACATCACCAACACAATGAACATGAGTTTAAGCCAACTCTGGGAGATAGTGAAGGACAGGGAAGCCTGGTGTGCTGCAGTCTATGGGATCTCAAAGTCAGACACAACTTAGTGATTGAACAAAAACAACAAAAGATCCAAAGTAGCCAAAGAAATCTTAAGTAAAACAAAGCTAGAAGCATCATGCCTTTTTATTTCAAACTACATTACAAGGCTATAGTCAATGAAACTGTTTAATGTCAGCATAAAAACAGACACATGATATATGGACCAGAATTGAAAGCCCAGACATAAACTTCCATATATGGCTGGCCATTTTATGGCAAATGAGCCAAGATGTACAATTAGAAAGCAAGTCTCTTCAGCAAATTTATTTGGAAAAATTGGACAGCCCCATACAAAAGAATGAAACTGGACCACTATCTTGAACCATACATAAAAGTTAACTCAAAATGGATGAACATTTTAACACAAGACTTGAAACAACAGAACTTTTCACAGAAAACATGAGCATAAAACTTACTGATTCAGTCTTAGCATGATTTTTGGACATTATTCCAAAAGTAAAAGCAATAATAGAAAAAAGAAGAAGAAGAAGTTATAACATTAACTAACTAGTTTCTGCATAGCAGAGGAAAGCATCACAAAAAGGAAAAGGTAGGACTTCCCTGGTGTTCCAGTTATTAAGAATCTGCCTGCCAATGCATGGGACAAGAGTTCAACAACCCACATAGTGCAGAGCAACTAAGTCCATGCACCACAACTACTGAAACTCATGCGTACAGAACCTATGCTCTGCAACGAGAAGCCACTGTAATGAAAAGCCCACACACCACAACAAAGAGTAGCCCCACCCGCCGTCACTATTAATAGAGAAAGCCCGGGAGCAGCAGCAAAGACTCAACATAGCTAAAAATCAACCAATCAATAAATCTTTTTTTTTTAATTGAAAGTTGACCTCTCAATAATCTGCCTGCCAATGCATGGGACAAGAGTTCAACAACCCACATAGTGCAGAGCAACTAAGTCCATGCACCACAACTACTGAAACTCATGCGTACAGAACCTATGCTCTGCAACGAGAAGCCACTGTAATGAAAAGCCCACACACCACAACAAAGAGTAGCCCCACCCGCCGTCACTATTAATAGAGAAAGCCCGGGAGCAGCAGCAAAGACTCAACATAGCTAAAAATCAACCAATCAATAAATCTTTTTTTTTTTAATTGAAAGGTGACCTCTCAAATGGTAAAAATACTTGCAATTTATGTATCAGATAAGGGGTTAACATCTAAGCTATAAAACTCACAACTTAATAATAAAAACAATAAAGCATTCCTGTTTTAAAAAATGGGCAGAGGATCTGAATAGATGTGTTCCCAAAGATGATGCACAATTGGACAATATGTACATGAAATGGTGCTCAGCATCACAATGAGAAATGCAAATCAAAACTAAGAGATACAAACTCGACCCTATTAGAAAAGCTAATGTCAAAAAGACAAAAACTACATGTGTTGGTGAGAAAAGGGAACTTTAGCTCACTGTTAATGGGAATATAAATGGTTATAGCCATTATAGAAAACCAGTACGAAGGTTCCTCACAAATTAAAAATTGACCTACCATATTATCAGGCAATTCCATTTCTAGATATTTATCCAAAGGATATGAAACACTAACTCAAAAATATATCTACACTCCTATGTTCACTGAAGCATTATTTTCAATAGGCAAAGCATGGAAACAATACAGTGTTCATTGATGAGGAAAATGTGATTTTATATTATATAAATAGTTGGCTCTTGAACAATACTGGGGCTAGGGGTTCTGACTCTTCTTGAAGACAAAAATCTGAGTACATCTGTATAGCTGGCCCTCCCTACCTGCAGTTTTTTATCCATAGATTTCACCAACAGTGGATTGTTTTTTTATTATAGGACATATTTCTTGAAAAACTCCACATGTAAATTGACCTTCGCAATTCCAGTCCATCAGTCCACGTTGTTCAGAGGTCAAATAAATACATACACTCACACACACACACACACACACACACACACACACACCCCACACACACACATGATGGGACAGTATCCAGCAAAGGCACAAGGTGCCATTTGTGACATCTTGGCTGGCCCTTGAGGGTATTACACTAATTCAAATAAATCATACAAAGAAATAAGTATCATGTGGCCTCCCTAATATGTAGAATTAAAAAAAAAAAAACTGATTTCATAGATACAGTGAATAGATCAGTGATTGCCAGAAGTGGGGGTTGGGGTATAAAATGAATGAAGTGATCAAAAGATACAAATTTGAAAATCAATATATCATCTTTTCTTTTCAGAAAATGTAAATAATTGGGCATAGTTCTGAAACACAAGTCAGTAGATGCATCTGAATAAGAGATAAGTTTGATAAGTGTTTCCATTAAGCATGAAACACTTTACATTTATATAGCTAACCAAGTAAAATTCTAGATAAATATTCCTATAAACACTAGTAAACGTGGGGAATACAAAACTGAGAGCATCTATATCCACCTTTTGTATGAACATTTTCCTTTCAGATAAAGATGCATTTTTATTAGAGCCTAATACCATCTTGCTTTCAAATAAATTAAAGTCATATAAATAATTTACCTTGATATCAATATTTTCAAAGTACATTTTTCTTGTTGCTGAAAGTAGTCACAGTTTTGAAATGTCAAAATTTATTTTTAAACTTTGAAAATGTTTAATACTTGGTACTCATTTCAAATTGACCTAAAATAGGTGCATGTATATGTTTTGATGCCCACATAGAAGGTTGCAAGTTTAAGAATTACATTTATACCATAATAAGTTCAATATAGTAATATGGAAATTAAGCATGAAACATCAACTTACACTTATCATAATAAATCATCACTCCCAGTATCAAGAGCAACAGAAGTAATCACATTTTTGCTAAAGAATTCTTATCAGCTCCTACTAACTTTGAAAATAGGTGACACATTAACTCATGAACTCAATCTACAATTAAAAAAAAAAAACTTTTCCATTAACATTTACTGAAAAGACTGACATTTTTCATAAAACAAATAGTGACTTAAAATAATCACAGTATATTTTTAAAAGACATAAATTTAAATTGCTACATTTTAGTGCTATAGTGGCATTGTTTAATTTGTTCATTACCTTTGTTTATTCTTATTATCAGTCTCCCATCATTAACTGCACTCTCTCCTTGATTTCACACATCCCATTAGATGTAAAGGCTTGTTATTTTTACTTTCTTAACACCTCTGAAATTTACCTTTGCCTTCTCAAGCCCATTATGCTGAATTTGTTTAATGTTTCATCAATGATTTCATGATGTAACTAACAAGAAGGAACTGATTATGAAGTCTGTGTCCTTATCTGTGAAAAGAGTGAGTTTATTGAAGGATGAGGTTCTTCATAGGAAGGCAGAAAAAGTTTGGTTTCTTATTCCCCCACTCATAAAATGTAAACTTCTTCAAAACACAAAAGAAACCAACCAGCAAAGGATATTATGGCTCCATGGATTCCACGATGAAGTATTGGTAAGGCCTAATGAAATTTTCGTAAATATCTAGGCCAGCTGTAGAAGCGGCTCTGCCTGGGCCAGAAATGCAGTTCCACAGCTGCAAGGGGTTGGCACTTACTCAAAATTGGTCTTTAACGTTCTTGACAATCTGCCATCACCTAGACACATATAGCACTCTTTTGTACTAAGTATACCATGTCCAGTTCAAGTGCTTACCCCCTTTCCCAAAGCACCTTTTGCACTTTCCTCCACCTGTGCTTATAGTTTCTTAGTTTTTGCTCCTCCTTGGAATAATCTATTTTCCAATCTATTTCAACTTCAAGCTTAAATGGCACCTCTAGCCTGTCTTCTTCTAGTTCTCAAGTGGATATGACCTCTAACTTCATCTGTAAACATCCTTGTTTCCTAAGAAATTTCTCATGAGCATTATACAATATCTGTAAATATACTACTTGAACCTAACATATAGTTCATCCTAATGATAAATTCAGAGCAGAGAACATGCATCATACAGTTTTTACATTCTTAGTGAACAACTGTCACATGTCAACTAAATATTTTCATGATATTTTTATGATCTAAATTAATCATGCTATAGGAAGGACATAACATAGTTTATAAACTAGTGCAGACATGAGCGTTAAGTTCTCATATCTCCTTTCACAAGGGAAACTCCCACAAAGAGTTTTCCCACCTGACTGCTTCCTGTTGTAAGTGCCATCAGGAACTGTCATAGCTTTCAGGGAGAAGCCATGAGCAACATGGAAAACAACCTGGAGGATTAACATAGTTTATAAACTAGTGCAGACATGAGCGTTAAGTTCTCATATCTCCTTTCACAAGGGAAACTCCCACAAAGAGTTTTCCCACCTGACTGCTTCCTGTTGTAAGTGCCATCAGGAACTGTCATAGCTTTCAGGGAGAAGCCATGAGCAACATGGAAAACAACCTGGAGGATATAGTGTTACAGTCATGGAAGGGAATGCCCCATCCAGTGTAAGGAACAAGGAGTATGAAAAGTTCAGAATCAGGATACACACAAGGGTGATAGAACTGGAAAGGGCCATTATCTACAGTTACACAGATATCCTGCAGAAGGACAATGAAAAACAGTGTAGCTAAGGGTGCGAGTCAGAAAGCCTCTGCTGTGGTTTAAGAAGGCCCTTAGCTCTTTCAGCATGGGGTAGGACAAAATGAGGAGCAGACTCATGAGATTAAGATCCCTTAGCTACAGAGACTATTGAATTCATGCTCAGCTTAGGCAGAACTGTTATGCTGTGTTTGGTATCCCGGTTGAAACAAGTCTGGGTTACTCTGTGGACTCCTCTGTGAGCTCACAGTTAAAATCTTCAGTCTTCAGCACGAGCACACCCCTTCCTATTAAAATAATAGCAGCTTTTGATATGGGAACAAGCTGAAAAGTCTCCTCTCTGCAAGGCAACAAAGTGCCTGCTCAAAAGTTGTTTGCATCTTTTTTCCTAGCTACCAGATTGATCACTAGGGTTAAATTCCAGAACAGCCCCAATGGATATATTCCCATTGTGATAACTCAAAATGTCATCAAATTAGATAGATCCAGCAATAATTCGTTGTGGGATAGAAATGGTCCATCAAGAAGTCAGGCCTGAGCAGTACTTAAGTAAATTGTACTTCTAAGGCTTAAGTAAATTGCATAAGTACAAAGCCTAGATTCTCATGTTAGCTACCATATTTTCATTCTTCCTTCACCTTGTTATCTATGGGTATATGGAAGGAATATGAAAAGTTCAACTTGGTTTATAGATAGATTGGTTCAGTATATAAAACAACACCCCTGCCCTCCCCCAGTACAAATGGAAGCTACATTGCATCCACTCAGTGGTAACTCTGAAGGACAATGAGTGAGTGAAAATCTTCCAGTGAACAGTGTCAGTGGTCCGACCCTTAAAACCAGTGACTTAATAGGGAAGGAGATATAGCCAGATATGAGAATTTGTGGAATTATGGGAAATGGTGAATGGACTTAAAAGTTTGGAATATCAGATAAAATAAGGTCTATGGAAGAAACACGTGGGTGGACATATGAAAGGGGGCATCAAGTGACATTTTCCATCTCCAATATAAATGTCCCCCAGCAAGTACTCACCATGGAAAGAGTGCTGAACTACTAAGTAGTTAAAATTACTTCTTGATATTAAACAGTCTTTGTTACTGGCTATGCCAGACCTGGCATAACAGGTACAGGAATAGAATAACCACTGGGTAAAGATGGAGACCACACAAGGGCCCAAAGGCATGAATTCTAACAATCTGCCGTCTCAGAATGTTTAATCTTTCCAAAAGAAAGATCAGTTCTGAAGCACTCATACGCTACATTTCCTGAGACAATAAATTATCCTGTTACCAAGGGTAACAACTCATTCTCACAGAAATTGACATCAATTCTGATTATAGAGAATTTTTTTTTCTTACCAACAGAGCCACAGTCATCAGCACCATCAAGGGATTTATAAAATGCCTGATATATAAGCATGAATTTATACAAAATATAACATATAGCCAGGGAGCACATTAATACTGAAGAAAGGTGCAGAATAATACAACTCATACGTACACTCCATAGACAATAATTAGTATGGTTATTTCTTGAGGAAGGAAGTGCAATAAAACTCACATTACCATTACACACATCTTAAGCTTTCCCAATGGACTCATGAAAATTCAGAATTACAGTGAAAGTGGCCTCTGTGTAATAATTGCAGTACAACGCTTCATTCTAGATATAAGGTTAAAAATAGAATCTAATTGTATAATTACCTATTTTCTAAACACAGATTACAATTTAAGTACTATTTAAATAATAAATATTATGTAAAACATTTCAGACAGAAGAGCAGAATTAAGCATACTTAAGTCTATATTACAGAAATAAATATGATCCGCCACTTGAGTCTTTGAATATATTTTCAGCTAGAGCTAAAAAAGGAAGGCAGAACTGAATAACCATCAGATTAACAAACTCATTTCCACTCCCAATTCTCAGAGCTAATAACAGTGTGCCACAGGAAATAGTAAAATAGACAAATGTGACATATAATGAACTGACTAG
>SJYC01029511.1:0-10333 GCA_006408675.1 Madoqua kirkii | reverse complement strand
CCCAATCCACCTCCAACCCCCAGTTTTGGGCCTGCCTCTTCTCTGTGATAAAAGATTAGGTAAAGAATAAATCAGAGAAGTGAGAAAATGCAAAAACAATGAAAAACATTCAAAGGAAACCAAATAATAGTTTACTCATTAAGCAAAGTCAAAGACCTCGAGTTTCTCCTCAAGGACTACAGATAATATTCTGAGCCATATTTTTTGATACTTTGATCCATATCTTATAGATACTAAAACCCCCACTAGATGGAAGAAGTTAACTATATAATGAGCAGATATAAGTTGCCATAATTCTGAGAACTGGCCTCAAAAAAATGGGAACAAACTGACCCTGGATCTAAACACTAACTGTATTTAAAACAATCAGGATGATGCTGATCAGAGTACTGTGTGACCAGTTTCAAAACAACAGAGCTCACTGTGCTGTTTCTACCTGGAGCCCCCTCATTTCACCTATAAAAGTCCTTGCCCACTGATTGCTAGGGAAAGTCAGCCTTTGGGCAGAAGACTTATGCATTTTTCCACCATCTCTGATCCCCAGACTCTGAAATAAAGCAAACTTTTCCTTTCTACCAACTTTATCTCTTTATTGGATTCACAGGGCAAGCAGCTGGACACCTCACTTTCGGTCACAATCTCTGACTGAAATGTACTGCAAACAGGGACAGGGTGCAGGTTTATAGAAAGAGAGACTGGGTTCAGTTCAGTTCAGTTTAGTTGCTCAGTCATGTCTGACTTCTTGTGGTCCCATGGACCACAGCATGCCAGGCCTCCCTGCCCATCACCAATTCCCAGAATTTACTCAAACTCATGTCCATTGAGTTGGTGATGCCATCCAGCCATCTTATCCTCTGTCATCCCCTTCTCCTCCTGCTTCAGTCTTTCCCAATATCAGAGTCTTTTCAAATGAGTCAGTTCCTCACATTAGGTGCCCATCAGAGGGAGACTGGGTATTTTTCTTAATTCAGATGGAATGCAGTAAAAATAGAGTTTTAATATTAGAATCCAGCATTCCAAGACACATATTAACAAAAGAGGTAACTAAATTGATACAGAGGATTTATTAAAATGAGGTGCTCATTGGAGCCATTAGGGTTTTAGTTGGCTACACCCTAAAATAGAGAAAAGACATAAGAAATTTAATAACTGCAGGATGGATGGCTGTCACTAATGACATAGAAAGTACAGAGGAAGAAAATACCTTACTAAAATTTTACACATGGACATCACCAAATGGGCAATAATGAAATCAAATTGATTATATTATTTGTATCCAAAGATGAAGAAGCTCTATACAGTCAGTAAAAATGACCAGGAGCTGACTGTGGCTTAGATCATGAACTCCTTATTGCCAAATTCAGACTTAAATTGAAAAAAGTAAGGAAAACCACTAGACCATTCAGGTATGACCTAAATCATATCCCCCAAGACTATACAGTCGAAGTGACAAGTAGATTCAAGGGATTAGATCTGACAGAGAGCCTGAAGAACTATGGACAGAGGTTCATGACATTGCATAAGAGGCAGTGATCAAGACCAGCCCAAGAAAAAAATGCAAAAAGGCAAAATGGTTGTCTGAGATGGCCTTACAAACGGCTTTTCTCTATGAAAAGAAGAGGAGTGAAAGGAAAAGGAGAAAAGGAAAGACATACCCATTTAAATAAAGAGTTCCAAAGAATAGCAAAGAGAGATAAGAAAGCCTTCCACAGTGATCTGTGCAAAAAAAAAAAAAAAAAGAGAGAGAGAGAAAGAGACAGAGAGGAAAAAAATAGAATGGGAAAGACTAGAGATCTCTTCATGAAAAAGAGATACCAAGGGAAATTTTCATGCAAAGATGGCCACAAAATGGTATGAACCTAACAGAAGCAGAAGATATTAGGAAGAGGTGGCAAGAATACACAGAAGAACTATACAGAAAAGATCTTCACCACTCAGATACCCACAATGGTGTGATCATTCACCTAGAGCCAGACATCCTGGAATGTGAAGTCAGGTGGGCCTTAGGAAGCACATTACCAACAAAGCTACAGAAGGTAATGGAATTCCAGTTGAGATATTTCAAATCTTAAAAGATGATGCTGTGAAAGTGCTTCACTGATTATGCCAGCAAATTTGGAAAACTCAGCAGTGGCCACAGGACTGGAAAAAGTCAGTTTTCATTCCATTCCCAAAGAAAGACAATGCCAAAGAATGCTCAAACTACCACACAATTATACTCATCTCACATGCTAGCAAAGTAATGCTCAAAATTTTCCAAGCTAGGCTTTAACAATACATGGACCATAAACTTCCAGAAGTTCAAGCTGTATTTAGAAAATGCAGAGAAACTAGAGATCAAACTGCCAACACCCTGTGGATCATCAAAAAAGCAAGAGATTTCCAGAAAAAAAAAAAACCATCTATTCTGCTTTATTGATTATGCCAAAGCCTTTGACTGTGTGGACCACAATATACTGTGGAAAATTTTCCAAGAAATGGGAATACCAGAGCACTTGACCTGCCTCCTGAGTAATCTATATTCAGGTCAAGAAGCAACAGTTAGAACTGGATATGGAACAACAGACTGATTCCAAATAGGAAAAGGAGTACCTCAAGGCTGTATATTGTCACCCTGCTTATTTATCTTATATGCAGAGTACATCATAAGAAATGCTGAAAGCACAAACTGGAATCAAGATTGCCAGGAGAAACATCAACAACCTTAGATTTGCAGGTGACACCACAATTATGGCAGAAAGTGAAGAGGAACTAAAAAGCCTCTTGATGAAAGTGAAAGAGAAGAGTGAAAAAGTTGGCTTAAAGCTCAACATTCAGAAAAATAAGATCATGGCATCTGGTCCCATCACTTCATGGCAAATAGATGGGAAACAGTGGGAATAGTGACAGACCTTAATTTTGGGGGCTCCAAGATCACTGCATATGGTGATTGTAGCCATGAAATTAAAAGACACTTACTCCTTGGAGGAAAAGTTATGACCAATCTAGACAGCTTATTAAAAAGCAGAGGCATTACTTTGCCAACAAAGGTCCATCTAAGTCAAAGCTATGTTTTTACCAGTTGTCATTTATGGATATGAGAGATGGACTATAAAGAAAGCTGAGTGTGGATTGCTTTCAAACTGTGGTGTTGAAGAATATTCTTGAGAGTCCCTTGGGCTGCAAGGAGATCCAACCAGTCCATCGTAAGGAAATCAGTCCTGAATATTTATTGGAAGGACTCATCTTGAAGCTGAAACTCCAAAACTTTGTCCACCTGATGCTAAGAACTGACTCATTAGAAAAGACCCTGTTACTAAAAGACTGAAGGTGGGAGGAGAAAGGGATGCCAGAGAATGAGATGCTAGGCTGGGATCACTGACTCAATGGACATGAATTTGAATATACTCCGGGAGTTGGTGATGGACAGGGAGGCCTGGGGTGCTGCAGTCCATGGGGTTGCAAAGAGTCAGACAGGGCTGAGTGACTGAACTGAACTGAACTGAAAAGTTTATTTAGCAACCTAGGAACATTCTATGACCTTGGTAAAGAATATCTTATCTCTGATAGCCTTTGCAAAAAGAAAGTAGATAAAGTTTGATCCTGTTTTTTCTGAATTGATGCCCTGATTCATCAAACTGAACATGCTAGTAACTATTAAAGTAATATGGCATTATTTTTGGTAACCCTATGATAAAAAAAGAAACAGATTACTGACCTCAACTCCTTTGGAAGCCCAGAAATTAGACCTCTGGTTACTGTCCAGGAGAAGAAAGATCTCCTGGACAGAAATCTCTCTGAAAGAGCAGTTACTCGAGCAATGGAGCCATGAGACACACTGCTCTACCCAGAAGATCCTCAGACCTGAGGACTTGCAGACCTCTGTAAAATGCTATGCCTCTTGGCTGTAAAAAGGTCACGTGATGCACGAGCTTGGTTCCTGCACCAAAACGGCTTTCAGCTGATACTCACCAACTGTTGCGGAAACACCTGAAGGAGGACCACCGGGAAGCTCTGATTTTTGAGGCGGGGGAAAAATAATGAATAATCTGTTAAACAAGAAATTGAGAGAACAGAATTCATATGCAAACAGCTGCATCAACTGGAACCAAGTGATGTTGAAGCAAGATCTCGTCTTGACCTAGCAAGACATCATCGGCATTCTACCGCTCTTCAGACTCATGTGGGACTTCAGATGGACCCTCAAGAGCGAAGAGTTTTTCCCAAACAGGGTGAACAGCTAGTGCTAAGGAAGCACCTGAATGTCCCCAAGCCCTTTCTACACACATCATCAATGGCTGCTGCTGCCTGGAGAAAGTGCGTTCTCTGCTGCAGCCCCTGGGCCTCCACTGCTCCTTCATAGATAACTTTACTCACCAGGTTCAGAGTGTGGAGAGTCACTGTGCAGCAATGTGCGCCAAGAGCCCTTCTTCTTAAGGTGGTGAAACGTGGTGCCCTGACCCGTCCTCCCTGGCACCCTTTCCTTCAAGAACATCCTGGCCAGAAATCCTGGTCCTCTGCAGTGTGGCACTTGTTTCCTTCCCATGTGCACTGGTTCCTGGAGCCCCATTGTGAGAATCCCAATATGACCCTGGCATTGCAAACTCACTTCTGCTGTGAGAAGCTGCAGTAAGATTTACAATAACAAAACACAAAAGTAACCAAGACAAGGTTTTTATGTAAATTATCTTATCATGAATTGGTCACTCTTATAGTCATAAAATGGGCTTCCCTGGTGACTTTGGTTCCTGGAGCCCCATTGTGAGAATCCCAGTATGACCCTGGCATTGCAAACTCACTTCTGCTGTGAGAAGCTGCAGTAAGATTTACAATAACAAAACACAAAAGTAACCAAGACAAGGTTTTTATGTAAATTATCTTATCATGAATTGGTCACTCTTATAGTCCATAAAATGGGCTTCCCTGGTGACTCCGATGTTAAAGAATCTGCCTGCCATGCAGGAGACCAGAGTTGAATCCCTGGGTTTGGAAGATCGTCTGGAGAAAGAAATGGCAACCCACTCCAGTATTCTTGCCTGGAGAATTCCACGGACAGAGGAACCTGGTGAGCTACAGTCCATAAAGTTGTAGAGTCCTATAGGACTGAGTAAGTAATGCATAATCAATAAAGGAAACTCTTATGGAATAAACTAGCTAAGGTATAACCAAAGTGGTCTTAAACTCAATGTCTGAATTTTTAAATCTCTTTCCAATTTGGAATCCTTGATATATTGGTTTTCCCATGCAGTTTTATCATTGTGTCCCCAATACTGTTGATAGTACAGCATTTCTTTCTTTCTTTCTTTCCTTTTTTTTTTTTTTTACAAAAGTTTTGTTATAGCTTCTGGGGTATTCTTCCAAGTTTCTGACACCTGCCAAATTTTTCTGCTGGTCCATTCTAAATAAAATCAATTCTTCTTCATTCACTGAGTTGAAGCACATAGAAATTAAACAGCTCTCTCCAAAATGCAAATTTCCTGGCAAGCTGTCAAAAGTTGAACAAAGGATTGGCCTGAAACAGAAAACCTTCTTACTAACTTGTTTTTTAAAAAATTCCTCTTCTGAAGAAATTGACAATTTCTTCTGCCTCCAGTTACATTGTATATAGTTTGATAGGTTATACTCCTCCCAACTTGGTGCCAAAATTTTGCACAGCTTTTTGTGCATGTGGGATGTTTCCTTTCTGAGGTGCATTTTGCTCTGTAACAAAATGTGGAATTGTATTATTACTCCCATTAGTATAAACTGTACTTTTCCTGTGAAAACAGTAAACTTTTTAGTTTTGAAAACAAAACCTGTAGCCCATGATATTAGCTTGTTTCAGGAAAGATAAATTTGTCAACCCATAAATGACTTGTGCATGTTGCTTCAGGAAATTCCCAAACAGTAAAGGAATGGGACAAACGCTCACATATGTTGGATTAGGCCTTTTGGTTCTCCACCTTAAAAGAGCCACCTTAGACCACTTCAGCTCAGAGTCCTCCAAATCCTTCATCCTCCAAATCAGAAGATCCCACTTCTGATTTCATCCTACTCAGTTAATTCTAAGACTATCAAGGTGGTGTTTTCTCTTATTGCAATGAGGTCAAATAAACTAAAATTTGCTATTTAACAGAGTGTCTAATGATGATTCACAGAGTTTTGTAAAAAGTGTGACAATCTTTTTGAAGACATTTTGAGTGATAATTAAACACAACATGCGTTGTTAATGTAGCTAACTTGATTTAATGGTAATGTGGATAGCGATGATTATCTTTGCACAAGTGTAGGTCACATCTACTCAAAACTGCCACCAGAACAACAAGGACTACATGATGTCATTTTTTTGAAAGGCACATCCAAAAATCAGCAATAGTCAAAAATGATGTTAAAGTATGCATTTATAAACTCTGAAATATAGTTTTTAATGCCATGTGCACATAAGCACTCTGTAAAGTAAGGATGGAAACCCAATAATAGAATTAAACTATTCAGGAGAATTCCAAAATTTAGAGCAAGCCTGGTTATGTGATTTGGAGAAACTATTGCAAAATGTATAGCCCATTGTTTAAGGGCTATATTTGTTTAAAATTAAGATTTCAAGATGAATTAAGCTTATCACAGGACTCTTTAAAGTTCATAGTCCTGTGTAACTGAATGGGTCACCTGTCCAGGAAAGTGACCCTGACTTACTAAGTGAGACACATTGAAACCCCAGAGTCTCACTAAGATGTAGCTATGTGGGCAGAAGCACAGGTAGGAGAGCCAGTCTACTGTGCTTAAGTCTCAACTTTTCCATTGGCATTTTAATTGAACAAGTACTCTGAGACTAATTTCCTAATGTGCAAACGAAGATAGTGTCTATAAAAATATGGTTGTTGAAATAATTAAATCAATTTCAAATATATAAAGTGCTAGAGGAACTCTGATGGCCTGAGGAGACTTATTCTTTCCCTTATTTGATCATTTAGCAAAAAGCTAGTTCAACAGGGTCACTGACTGGTAGCATCAACATTTGATTTGTGAACTCTCTACTTGAGTTCCTCAAGCTACAAAAGATTATTTCCTGAATCAGGAAGTATGCCTTGTTACATGGTGGGCTGTATGTTCTTAGTTCCTTTGTCATGCTTAGAGTTTGCCTTCTGGAGGACCCCCTATGGTTCAGCTGTTCATATGTCAAAATATATCTCGATGCTAAAAGGATGGGGAGATGCTCATTCTGCTGTGTCTGTCTCTACACTTATACATACAGTTGACCCTTGGACAACACAGGTTTGAATTGTGTGGGTCCACTTTTATTTAGATTTTTTTTCAATACATACATACTTGGTACTGCATGATTCACAGCTGGTTAGATTCCCAATTGCAGAACCTCAAATATAGAATATAGAATATAGAACCTCGACTGGAAAGTTATACAGATTTTTGACTGCACAGAGAGTTGGTACCCTTAACCTCTAAGTTGTTCAAGGATCAGAGTGAGTACACATGTTCTACTACCTTTCTTCCTCTTCACAGCAAATACACAGGACAGTACCAGGTACCAGGTATGCGCTATGTGTGTTTCCTATTGCTGCTACTGCTAAGTCGCTTCAGTCGTGTTCGACTCTGTGCGACCCCTTGGACTGCAGCCTAACAGGCTCCACCGTTCATGGGATTTTCCAGGCAAGAGTACTGGAGTGGGTTGCCATTGCCTTCTCCTATTTCCTGTTAGCCATTATCTAAGACTATATTCGCTCTGCCTTAAATATGTGGACATTTCCTTGAAAAATAAATTTGCTTTTTATTCCTCCTTGTATCAGTTTTTGTATGGATACTTACCAAATAGACACAAATTTGGCAGCTTAAAAAAATAACAGATTTATTCTCTTACAGTTCTGGAAGCCAGGAGTCTGAAATCAAGGTGTCGATGAAGCCATACGCCCTTCAAGGGTTTTGAGGAAGAATCCACTGGATGCTTCTTCTTAGCTTTTAGTGGTAGCCAGCCATTCTAGGCTTGTAGCTGCATCACTCCAATCTCTGCCTGCATCTTCACTGCATCTTCTCATTTGTAAATATCCTCATCTCTGTGTGTCTGTCCCTAAACTCCTTCCTCCTTGATTTTACACAGATACCGGTGATTCCTTTTGGGACCCACCCAGATAATTTAGGAAAAGCCTCTTAAGATTATTAAACACTTCTTTTGCCATATAAGACAATATTCAGTCTTTTCATCATATAACATAATTAATGACATAGGTTCTGGAGATCAGAACCTGGACATATCTTTTGGATGGCCAACATTCAGCCTCTGTATTGGACATTTATCACTGTCTTCTATAAGTGTAACCGAGCAGGACCCTATGGTGTCTTCCCAGAATAGACCTCTCTCCCTCATGTCCTCTGCTTTCCTCCTATCTGTAGAAAAACTTTAGCCTCCCCTCGGCTCTCCCTGAGTTCCAAAGTGTAAATTTAAGAAGACAATGAAAAAAATACAGAAAGTCAAGTCAAGCAGTCAAAAGGAATACAAACAATCAAACAAGACAAAATAATAATGATTTAGCCATTAGAATCATAGATCTCCTCAAGGGCTATAGACAATATTCTGAGCCATATCCTTTGTGCAGTTTTGGCGATACTGAAACTCCCACCAGGTGGAAGAAGTTAACTGTATGCTGGCACAAGCACATAGACTCCAGACCAGTTAGATCTAGAAGGCTAATGATGCTGACTCCCAATTACCTCACCACCAGTCAATCAGAAGAGCATCCCTGAGCTGATCATGCACCACACAAACCCACCTCCTTTATCCTGTCTTTAAGATTCTTTCCCTGAAAGCCTTCAGGGAGTTCAGACCTTTTAAGCACTAGTTACTTGGACTTCTTGCTTGGCACCGTGTTGTAAATGCTTCATTTTTGTTCACCACAGTCCAAAGTCAGTAGATTTGCTTTACTGTGTGTGGGCATGGGGACCCAACTTTTGTTCGATGACAAAGCAGTATTTCTCAATCTTGTCTATGCAGTGAAATTGTCCAGGGAGGTTTCAAAAGTCCTGATGCCAGAATTCCTTTCCAGGAATACTAATGCAATTGGTTTGGGAATGACTTGGACATTAAGACTCTTCAATCTCCCCGAGTGATTTTGAAATTTAGCCAATGTTGAGAAACATTGAATTAGGTAACAATTTAAAGCCCCCTGGGGATTTTCAATTAAAGATAACCTTGAAAAAAGGCATTATACCAAAAGATTTTCAGTGTTTCATTTTCACAATTTAGATTTATATTACAGAAATACTGAGGACTGTAGATAGGTATTCTGAGTGCATAATTAATTCAGATTGACTGAATAAATATCAATCTATATGCTAGAGTTTCTAGATTCACTCTGGTAGCATTACAGCTGTAAGTGGGCCACATAACTGATCAGGTGACACTGACTTCTGATAATGAATGACAATGCCAGCAAATCCAAGTACTATGTTGACAAATAAATTAAAACAATTTTGACATAAATAAAATTGCTGCAGTGAATTTGGCATGGACCATCCACATCCTTCAAGATCCCCTGAAAGGACCCAGAAGACATTCTTTCCACCAAGAACAAAGGATATACTTTGGGGAGGAGTGTCACCATCTTTGACAAGCAATTTTGTGGCAATTTTGTATAGACTATAGGTGTTAGTGGGGCTTCCCTGGTGTCAGATGGTAAAGAACCTTCCTGCAATGCAGGAGACCTGGCTTCATTTCTCGGTCAGGAAGATCCCCTGGAGAAGGGAATGGCTAACCACTCCACTTCTTGCCTGGAAAATTCCATGGACAGAGAAGCCTGGTGGGCTATATTGTCCATGAGGTCACAAAGAGTCAGACATGACTGAATGACTAACACGCGCACGTGCGTGCACGCTCACAAACACAAACACACACGTAGATGCTAGTAGAGTTTTTTGTGGTTGAAATGAATTGAATTTACAGCTAAGAGAGTGAAATGATCCCAAGGAGGTAAAGATCAAAGAGTGGCACAAAGCTCCAGAGTGGGTATGGTTGTCAAAATAGATTTCTGAGTTAGTATAGTCATCAAAACGGTCTGTCTTAAAGAATCTTGTAGGTTCATTCTTATTGTTCATGACCCTGAGTACTGAAATACAGGGTAACCTCCAAAAAGTCATCTTTATTTTAACTACAAATTATTTTTGATTGTATAATTGAAAAATATATTTCGATGTTTACTTTACATATATATGTGTGTGTGTGTGTGTGTGTTTTAATTGCTCAATTGTTTCCAATTCTTTGTGACCCCATGGACTAGAGCCTGCCAGAATGCTATGTATATGGAATTCTCCAGACAAGAATATTGGAGTGGATGCCATTCCCTTCTCCAGGTGATTTTTCCAAGCCAGG
>SJYC01029505.1:0-14433 GCA_006408675.1 Madoqua kirkii | reverse complement strand
TTTACAGCTAGCAGGACTGTGCAGAGATGAAAATTTTCACAGAATGGTGGAAAGCCTTTTGTCAGTAAATATATTTGTGTTATGTGATTCAGAATTTCTCTATCAAATTATTCTAAAGATGCCATGAAATATTAATTAATAAAATGTCTTTCTTAGCATTTTCATAATAGTAACATATTGAGAGCATCACATATTACTAATACTATAAATTTTGCCTATTAAACTATGTGTAATTACATGATGCATATCACATTGCCACTAAAAAGTAAATATTCAAACACTGTTTAATGGTATAAATGCGTATATTGTAAGAGTTACAAGACAGATTATAGAACTTTAAAGTCAATTCACCCTAAATTCTCTATTGGTTGTATGCATTCAGTTAAATTGTCAGGAATAGAATTCACCAAAAGTTTAACCATGGCTATCTCTTTGATGCATCTGCATGCTTTTAATTTATATGTTTATTTGTCAATATTTTCAACAGTGAGAAAATATCATTTAAAATTTAAACAAATAAATAGTATTGAAATATTAAGAAAAATATTGCTCAATTGGTAAATAATCTGCTTGCAATGCAGGCGACCCAGGTTTGATTCCTGGGTCAGGAAGATCCTCTGGAGAAAGAAATGGCATCCACTCCAGTATTGTCACCTGGAGAATCCTATGGACAGAGGAGCCTGGCAGGCTACAGTCCATGGGGTTGTAAGAGTCAGATATGGCTTAGCAACAAAAGAAAAAGAGAGAGAGAGACCTTTTCTTTTTTTAGTTTTTAATAATTTTTCTATTTATAATTATGAGTTAACATTAAAATTGCATTTATTTCAATGTATAAACTTATATAATATAATTTTGAAAATTATAAAACCCTGTGTATATACATAGATTTCAGGACATGAATAGAATCAATTTGCTTTCTCCAGACATTGATAAAAACATTTTCATACAATACTTCTCTGAATACTATGTATGTATATATTTCAATCAGATGTGTATAAGAGACAGCTCTCATATTTTGCAAGATGACATAAACATGTAAATATTAGATTTTTCTAATATCTTATCCATTCCTTTAGTAAAAATGCTAAAGTATGAAGACATAGGAAAATATTTGCAATAAGTATGAAAGAGAAAAGATTATTGTTCTTAGTACAAATTCTTGAAACTATGTCACGAATCACTTTCTCCCCAGTAAAAAAAATGAGCAAGTGTAATAAAAAATTATTGGAGGGAAAAGAAATACAAATAGCAAACACAGAAAAATATGCTCATATTCATTAAGAGATATGACTGGACATTTCATGAGATTATCACCAATCAAATTGACAAAATTTTGTTTATTATTCATATTTACAGCTAGCAGGACTGTGCAGAGATGAAAATTTTCACAGAATGGTGGAAAGCCTTTTGTCAGTAAATATATTTGTGTTATGTGATTCAGAATTTCTCTATCAAATTATTCTAAAGATGCCATGAAATATTAATTAATAAAATGTCTTTCTTAGCATTTTCATAATAGTAACATATTGAGAGCATCACATATTACTAATACTATAAATTTTGCCTATTAAACTATGTGTAATTACATGATGCATATCACATTGCCACTAAAAAGTAAATATTCAAACACTGTTTAATGGTATAAATGCGTATATTGTAAGAGTTACAAGACAGATTATAGAACTTTAAAGTCAATTCACCCTAAATTCTCTATTGGTTGTATGCATTCAGTTAAATTGTCAGGAATAGAATTCACCAAAAGTTTAACCATGGCTATCTCTTTGATGCATCTGCATGCTTTTAATTTATATGTTTATTTGTCAATATTTTCAACAGTGAGAAAATATCATTTAAAATTTAAACAAATAAATAGTATTGAAATATTAAGAAAAATATTGCTCAATTGGTAAATAATCTGCTTGCAATGCAGGCGACCCAGGTTTGATTCCTGGGTCAGGAAGATCCTCTGGAGAAAGAAATGGCATCCACTCCAGTATTGTCACCTGGAGAATCCTATGGACAGAGGAGCCTGGCAGGCTACAGTCCATGGGGTTGTAAGAGTCAGATATGGCTTAGCAACAAAAGAAAAAGAGAGAGAGAGACCTTTTCTTTTTTTAGTTTTTAATAATTTTTCTATTTATAATTATGAGTTAACATTAAAATTGCATTTATTTCAATGTATAAACTTATATAATATAATTTTGAAAATTATAAAACCCTGTGTATATACATAGATTTCAGGACATGAATAGAATCAATTTGCTTTCTCCAGACATTGATAAAAACATTTTCATACAATACTTCTCTGAATACTATGTATGTATATATTTCAATCATATGCCTAAAATAATTTTATTCATACTGTTAATAATTTTCTAATGTTGGTGGTGTTAAATGGGCTTCTCTTGTGGTTCAGCTGGTAAGGAATCTGCTGTCAGTGCAGGAGACCTGGGTTCGATCCCTGGGTTCAGAAGATTTTTGTTAAATGAGAGTCTTTATTTGGCTAGGACCATCCTGCAGAAGTAGGGAGATAAGTGTTTAGAATTAATTGTCTATATTTTATATATAGGCTGTCTGTTTTAAATATAAAATCTTCATCCTTAATTAACAGAAAATCCGAAAATAAGGCACAACTCAGCTTCACGATTGTGCAGGATACCATTGAAAGTGAAAGTCACTCAATGTCTGACTCTGCGACGATATGGACTATACAGTCCATGGAATTTTCCAGGCTAAAATTCTGAAGTGGGTAGCCTTTCCCTTCTGCAGGGATCTTTCCAATCCAGGGATCGAACTCAGGTCTCCAGGATTGCAGTCGGATTCTTTACCAGGTGAGTCACAAGGGAAGATTGGGTGGTGACAATTTATTTTTTACTACAGATTCCAACTGTACAACTTTATCAGTTAGGTTATCTACTTTACCCATATTGGTATTTGAGTTTAAAATCTGTACCGACCAAAATATCATGCAGTAGTGGAGTGTTATTAATGAGCCTGAGTTTTACATCATCGAGTTTATGATATTCTAAGACTTCTAATTCTTAAAATATTATAATTGTGTGTATGTGTGTTTCTCAAGGCAGAAGTGACTTAGTATTTATTCTTATTTGCATAGTTTGTGTATAAGCTACCCAGCTGGACAGTAAAATAAAGCATAATGCAGTGAAGTTTAATTATATTAAATACAGATTATATAAAGGGAAATTCTATATTTTCTTATGGTAAAAGTTGGCGGTTACAATTAAACGTTGAAAGATTTCTTCATAGAACATTATAAATACTTCATAGATATTGTTTGTTCTGCCACATTTAAATATCACAGTTCATGTACTTATGTTTCAAGTAAGATAATTGGTAATGTCAACTCAAATCTATACTTGATGTATATTTTTACATGTGAAATTGATTTATAAGTTACACTACTTCTTTTATTTGATACAAGTAGAAAGAGTGCTTTTCCAAGAGTTATATAGTGTAAGCTAGGTCAAAACACATTCAGGAATTCATGAGTTTTCAACTTAAAGCATGCTGATCTGATTTGTCCGAGTCTTTACTTCTCTCTTTCCATATTTCACTTTATGAATTCCTCTCTGATGGACAGCATGCATATGCAACCCAGGAGGTTGAAGCTTTAGACAAGCTAAAGTCATTCAGCTTCTCTGAATGTCTGCATGTCTATATGCACAGACATTTTGTTCCCAGCAGGGGATTATACTGGAAAGGTTGGTTGAGAGCACACATTTGTCGGGTTGTCAGACTGTGGAGTCTTTCATATAGGATACTTTATATGAAAGTACTGCAACTGGGTTCAATAAAAGCAACAGATAGTTAATAACTGGATTGCATTTTATTGCTCCACCTACCATTTCTGCAAAATTGCTTTTGGGAGATTATTTATGGATCTATACAGAAGAAATGCTAAGACAGGAGCTCAGAAAGCAAAGCCTTCCGAAAACAATGAAAAGACATTGCCATCAAGGACTCATTACAGTAAACATTAAAGAGTAATTACCACATCTTCAAAAATATATTTAATCCTGTGATGTGAAATGTGTACATGAGTAAACTATGTTCTTTTTAAACAAAAGTTTCTAACAAATTTTGAGCGCTGTAGAGGTGTAAAGGTAAATATCATAGATATGTTCAATTTATTATTGAGTAATTTCTGTACTTGCTCTAGCTTCTCTTTCAGTTTTCTCCTATTTTCTCCTATCTTATGAGATATTAATATAGACATAGATATAGATTCCTGTATCCTTATATACCTCCAAACATTCTTTCAAGAATTATGTGTGTCATAAAAATTATACACAGAATAGGAAACTTACCAAGATCCCATGAGTTTGTATGTGTTTAAATTAATAAAGTAATTTTTATAGCAGTTTTAGGTTCACAACAAAATAGCAAAATAGCAGCAAATACAGAAAGTAGCTATATATACCCTGTCCACATTCACATCCTCACACATAACACAACTTCCGCTACCTGGACATTCAGCAACACAGTGGCACATTTGTTACATTGCATGAATCTACCTTGGCACACATTTACCCAAAGTCCATAGTTTACATTGGAGTTCACTCTTGGTGTTTTACATTCAAAGAGTTTTGACAAATGTGTAATGATGTGTACCCTTTATTGCAGTGATCGTAACAAAAGAGTGTTTCAGTGATCCAAAGTCCACTTTGCTCTACCTATTCATCCCTCCCTTCCAACTCCTGGAAAACAGCGATTTTTTTTTTTTTTTTACTGTCTATAAAGTTTTTGCTTTTTCCAATTTCATGTAGTTGGAATTATATGCACATGTTCTTTTCAATTTGGCTTCTTTTATTGGTAATATGCATACATGTTTCTTCATGTCTTTTCATGGTTTGATAGCTCATTTCTTCTTAGCACTGAATAATAGTGCAATGTTTGATTGTACATTTATTCATTTACCTACTGAAGAACACATTATGACCTCTGAGTTTGAGCAATTATGAGTAAAACTGCTATAAATATCACTGTGCTGGCTTTTCATAGGCACAAATATTTAGTTTCCTCGAGTAAATACCAAACAGCATGATTACTGCATCAAATAGTAAGAGTGTGCTTATAGTTTTGTAATAAACCTCCAAACATTCCAAAGTGGCAGTAACATTTGCAGTCCCAGCAGCAATGAATGAGAGTTCTTCCTGCTCCAACTTGTTCTCAAGGAACCCAACACATATCACCACTATCCACTACCATAAAGCTTCTCCTACCAAATACCTATTACATCTCAGAATGACAGTCTTTTCCTATTTGCTCAAGAGAGAGAGCTATGACTCTCCTCTAATTCCATCTTTTACTTCAACAGTTTCATTTCAATTAATCTTTGAATACTGACAAGTCAAACTATGAAATATTCATGGAATCTATAATCTTCTCTCTAACATGACTATTTCTCCCCTGAATCAAGCAGCATTCTCCAATTTATCCCTCTGCCTCCAACCTCATCTCCCCTCCATATATTATCCACACTGCAAAGAAGAATTTTTAAAATGCAAATGATACTTTCAATGCTTTCTGGATAAAATTCAATCATGCTCATGTCCAACTCTTTGCAATGCTATGGACTGTAGCCTGCCAGTCTCCTTGTCCATGGAAACTCCCAGGCAAGAATACTGAAGTGGGTTTCCATTTCCTTATTCTGGGAATCTTTCCAACCCAAGGATCAAAGCTGCATCTCTTGTGTCTCCTGCATTGGCAGGAAGATTCTTTACTATTGTGCCCCCTGGGAAGCCCAGAAAATCCAATAACCTTGCATAAGTAACAGTTCTCTTCTCATATCCTCCCACATTGCATCACTTTCAAAATATTAAAATTATCTTCATGGAATCTCTTTTTCCATGAAGTAATCTGACATTTGCCAGAAGCAAGTCTAATGAAACTTCACATCATTGAGCTATATTGCAATCACCTACATTGAAGCTCATACTCCTGGTTTTGAAATCTTCCAAAGCAGGCCACAAAGGTAAATTGCTTAATTTGTTAATCCTTTCTTGCCTCCTGTGACTGCATTATAAGTGATGCTTTATGTTAGTTCTACTTGTGTATTCTGTCCCCTCTAAATTTTTGTATGTATAGCTCCTTTCTCTGTCTCTAAGACTTTTACTTTGCCTCAAAATTGTTCCATATTGAACTTCTACTTCCATTCATGTATTCATGAAGTTGAAAGACTAATCCACACCCTGCTATCCTCACAGCTTCCTGCCCTCAGATCATGGAGGTTTTATTTTTTCTCTAAGATTTGGTGAAAGTTAATGAAAAGCATCTCAGTTCTTGTTTCTTAATTGAATGCACAGACATATGCATTCTGAATGGCAGATGGCAATCTTGGTGACCGTGCATGTTTCTGCAAGCTTTGGCTCCAAGACATTGTGACAGACTTTTTGAACTCCACACGTCTATTTTCTTTATAGTGTGTTCTAAATCTTCTTCAATCACAGCCTCTACCTATTCCTTCTTTAAATAGTGAAAGATATACCTTTACTACTCTTTGCTATTACCTTTTCATATCAATTATGCCGGATTTTAAAATAATGTATTTTTCACTTGATTTCTTGCTCTCTCTCAAAATTAACAACTTGAAATGAACACGTCCATAAAGAGTCTGGCAGTTTTATAAACCAAAAATCATTTTAAAGAATGTGTTGAATCCTAACCTCTAGACATCAGGGAACTCCCTAAACTCATTTTTTTCTAAGCTAGCTTTTAAAAAGCCCCTCGTGGTTGACCAAGACATCGTTATCATCAAATTTGTTAGACCAACACTAGTTGGTCAAACAACATTTGATCAGTTATCTGTTCTTCTTGGAGAAATTCACTTAACATGTGCATGATTGCAACATTGATAACATTAGCAAAAAGCGTTAACACAACAATAATTGTAAAAGAAAAAAAAATCTCCAGGAAGATCCAATAATTTTCTTTTTTCACAGTTCTTTGGGGATTCTTACATTTCATGTAATTTAATATCTAGAACTAACTTTTATTTCTCTATACATTACTTTAATGACATTGTACTACATAAGATGAACTTTCCTAGGCTGTATTTTTCTTATAAAAGTTTTTTTAATAGTTGGGGGAAATGTATCAGTGTTCAGAAAATTCATCACTTAGTGATCAATCAATATCTCTTCTGGCTTGATATAAGAATTAAGATGCGGCACAATTTCATCTAAAAGAAATTTCAAATCACTCACAGTTTTGTGTGGCGCATACAGCCTTCACATTTTGACTCAGTTTAACCATTTGAACTTCCTTCTTTTCCATTCCAGCAAGTGGCATTTGTATGAACCATATCTAATCAGATTTTAGGTTAAAACCATTAAGTTATTGCAGACTTTGCCTTCCCAGTGAGAATACTTGCCTGTAACCATTGAAAAACTTTTCTAGGTCAGCTTTTGAAGTGAGGGTACTCTTGTCCCTTTCTTTTTGATTTGCTCTTAAGCTGTAAGAGGTATTTGTGAAGGATAGCCCTTGTTATATCTCACTTGATTCTTTCTTCCTTTTAGATCTGTGCTGTTTCTTATGAGTTTGCTCCTCATCCCCTGACCCCCCACCCGGAGCCTCTTCACATCAACAGCCCACTTAAACTAAGCTTAGTACTCCCAAGTCACAGACAGCTTTTCAAGGAAGCAGATGAAAATATTTACGAAAAATAAAACTTTTTTTTCCGTTAATCAACCACAAAACAGTTAATTATATAGAACATATTTTAAAACACTAAATTGAATCAAAGATTCTCAGTGGGGGTAATACTTAATTGGTTCAAAGTAAATATTTGCTGAATGAAAGGAGAAACAGATTAAAGTATTTCTTAATTCAGCATGAAATGTTTACTATCTCAAGGTCATCTATGGTTAGTTGATGATGCTTCACCTGTAGTGTGTTTATAATAAAATGTTGGCTGAATTTGTCTGCCCTTGTTTGTTAGAAACTATAGAAAGATCGATTTATAAATTGTCTAGGATTGAAATTCATTTATACCCAAAGGCTGCCAAGAAATAGACATGGATGACATGTTTGAAAGATTTTCAATTTGTGATCCATATAGATATTTCATTCAATTAGTATAGAAAGATGTCTATGCCAAAGCTCATTGTCTAAGTTTTTCTTAGTCTACTAAAGAACATATTTGTTTATTATTACTAAATTTTAATTACTCTTTATATTAAAATTGTTTTACCCATTATTTTACTTTTACTAGTATAAGCAGTTGATATGTATATATGTAAAATAGCTCAGTAGTGTCTGATTCTTTGCAACCCCATGGACTGCAACTGGCCAGGCTCCCCTGTCCATGGAATTCTCCAAGCTAGAATATTGGAGTGGGTTGCCTTCCCTTCTCCAAGTTGCTATAAGCAGCAGTAATTCAATAAAATCACTTAAAATAAGAATTTTAAAATAACAATACTTTGAATGTATATTTTTCTTTAGACAGATGAACCTTACTACCTACCTAGAAAACATCCATTCTCTTCTTTTTTCTTAGAAAGCTTACCACTTGAGATAGACATTCTAGCCAATAAATGTGAGAGGTTTTTTTTGACTGATTTGTGGAAAACACTTTTGAAGAAAATTGAAACATGCAGTTTGTCTTTTGCTCTTCCTGTCTAAACTTACAAGTACATTTTAAAAATTATTAGGACTATAAAAAACATTATTTGACCAGAAGAGTTTACTGTGGATACAAAATTTTTGAAAACAACTACATGTTTTAAAGGTTAACACTGTCTTTGAAAAAGTAAAATGAAACCCCCAGGCTATTTCAGATAGTCAGTCCACATATAGAGTGTTCTTAAAAGGGACTGTTGTGATAGTCTTCCCGTAGCAATTGTGTAGTTTTCTTGAAGAATGATGCTTTCTCAACAGAGCAATAGATCCATTAACAAAATCTTTAGTAAGACAGATGTTTACTCAGGTATCATGAAGTCACAAGATTGGGGTCGTAATATCTACCACAAAGTAAGACTTTAAATGTGTTTCTCTAAATGGACCTTTGATATACATTTCTTCCTTTAATTATAATTCCCACCCCACAAAAAAGTCACTGCTGTATTTTCCTTTGTGTTATAAAGAATAAGAGTGTCTCTCCTTACCTATTATTCCATCCCACCCCACAGTATCTGGGGAGGCTGATGCCAGGTTAAAAAGAATGCACCCTCTTTGTAAGATGAGAAGGAAGAATTAGGATGGTTATAATTTTTTCTTCCCACTATAACCTTTATTATGGTTATGGAACCTTGTTTCTCATCTGGACTACCCACTCAACATACTTATTCTAACATACTATGTGTAGCTTATTAGTCATTCTTGGTTATTATCATGCTTTCCATACTGTGTATATAAACTTGGAAACAGATTTCTAGAACAATGTATTTTCATTGTCTTTTAATCTTCTGTTCTCTTCGTATGGTGATAATGAGAATGATAATTGACATAATTTCTGATCCCAGTCAAGTTACTTTAAGCAAGATTTTTCTACATCTCAAATGGCTGTCAAATCAAAACTCAGAATTCCTTTCAGGAATGAAGTACTTACCATCACCTGACATACAACTTCAGCTCAATTCAGTCACTCTGTTGTATCTAACTCTTTGAGATCCCATGGACAGCACCACAGCAGGATTTCCTGTCTATCACCAACTCCCTGAGCTTGCCCAAAGGACACACAACTTATCTGTTTCTATTATCTGTTTCTCCGCCATGAAATGTAAGCCTTCTGAAAGGCGTTTTCCTCCCTTCCATGTTCCCAGCCACAAAATCATTGACTGGCACATAGTAAAAGATTAAGAGATATTTTCTAAATGACTGTTGAATTATTTTCTTGTTGTCTGCTGTCTATCTTCGTATATCACACCAGCTTAGGCATATTATGATCATTTCACCTCTCGTATTGAATGTCCTGATATTAATCTGTTTATTAGTATGGCTTCCCTTCTAGACTGTGATCTTCTTGAGGATAAACATTGCACTTCACTTTTCTTTTTTGAGGGGCTTCCCTGGTGGCTCACCTGCAAAGCAGGAGACCTGGGTTCAATTCCTGGGTTAAGAAGATCTCCTGAAATAAGGAATGAGCCCTTCAAGTATTCTTGCTTGCAGAATCTCATGGATAGAGGAGCCTGGCGGGCTACAGTCCATGGGGTTGCAAAGAATCAGACATGACTGAGTGACTAACACTTAGCTTTCACTTTCTTAATTTTTCTTTTATCCCTAGAAAGGGGATATCTAGTGCACAGGGAGTTCTGAATAAATATTTCTTGAACAAAAGTATCGATAAATATTTTTCATTTTCAGAGTGTTCAACTTTAATGAATTACCACAATGAAAGTTAATGTAGAAATTAAATTATATCCCATTTAATGTTTAGATTTTGGAAACTCTAAAAATAATTTTTGTGTCTTAATAATTTATGTCAATATCTACTTTGTAAATGGTAGATAAAGGATCACAGCAGTCATTTACTACAAACAAAATCTCTTTTAACTTTTATACTTATTTTGAGGAAAGAATGGAAAAAATAGAAATAGAATAGAATAGAAAAAATATGACGATATCATTTATAATTTAAATAAAAATAATATGCATATATTTTTATGGAGTATTTGTTTCTTACAAAAACATATTTCTTATCAATGGGAGTGTAGCTTAGGCCGGTGACTTTCAAATTTAGATGTAGCTGTCTTTTATAAGAAAAAAAATTCTTAAACTTTTACATTAAGTGGCATGTAAAAATATCAGAAATATTTCAATCATGATCAGACAGAATTAATATATACATATATTTTCACCAAATCTGAATGGTTAGAAGCAAGTTTTTTATTTAGTTTCCCAGATCACAAATTTATGTATTCTTAGCCTGTCTTATCATCAAAGTGAAGGGATTTTAACATGGTGCTTGAATATTTTTAGCCCCAAGTGGTATGCTTTACAGTGCCTTTTTAACAGAAGTATATTCACTTCAAAGTACTACTTACACTTTGTATTTCATATTTTCCTTAATGAAAGAGAAGACATATTATTTTGGTTTTACATTTTTCTAAATAAAAGCAGAGATTTCTATTCAAAAAATCTATTAAATATACTTTTGATTTTTTTGGTGATGAGAGCCTTTAAAATTTACTCTATTAACACTTTCAAATGTACAATACAGTATTGTTAACTATAGTCACCATGCTCTACATTGCATCTCAGATGTTACTCACCCTATAACTAAAAGATTGTTCCTTTTGACCAAAAAATATCCACAAAATTGTAACTACATGAGAGAATGGATGTGTTAACTAACTTACTTGTGGTAATTATTTTACATATAAAATAATCATTTTACACACACACACACACACACACACACACACAAAGTGTATAGCATCATGCATATTCATTGGAAGGATTGATGCTGAATCTGAAGGTCCAATACTTTGGACACCTGGTGTGAAGAAAAGAAATTGATGCTGGGAAAGACTGAAATCAGAAGGGGCCTACAAAGGATGAGAAGGTTGAATGGCATCACTCACTCAGTGGACATGAGTTTGAGAAAGCTCTGGCAGATGGTGAAGGACAGGGAAGCCTGATGTGCTGCATTCCACGGGGTCGCAAAGAGTCGAACATGACTGAGATTTTGAATAACAACAATAAAATCACTACCTTGTACACCTTAAACTTACCAGTGTTATATGTTAATTATATTTTAATACATTGGGAAGAAAAAGAAATGTATTCATATACACACATTTGTAAATTTAAATAAAATGCTCTATATTTGCTGCTGCTGCAAAGTTGCTTCAGTCGTGTCCGACCCTGTGCGGCCCCATAGACGGCAGCCCACCAGGCTCCCCCGTCCCTGGGACTTTCCAGGCAAGAACACTGGAGTGGGTTGCCATTTGCTCTATATTTGCTTATTTTAAATGTGACATTTGTCTCTTTACTCTTCCTCAAGAATTAGCAACGCATTCCTTCCTATGTCTTTTACTCCTTTCCTTTTCTTCGCCTGTAATAATCTTCCTTCAGATGTCTGCATCCCTTGCTTTCATTCTTTCTTTTGGTCTCTACCCCATTAGTGGGGCTTCCCTACTGACCACTTATGAAACCCTCATCTTTTGTCTCGATATTTATACATCAATGGCATAATCACCATCTCTTTGGTTATTGGTTGTTTCCTCTCTCCATTAGAATGTAAGTTCTATAAGCCTGTCTCCTTTACTAGGCCTCCCCATTGGCCAGAGGAACATCAAACTCTTCCTCAAGAATTAGCAACGCATTCCTTCCTATGTCTTTTACTCCTTCTCTTTTCTTCGCCTGTAATAATCTTCCTTCAGATGTCTGCATCACTTGCTTTCATTCTTTCTTTTGGTCTCTACTCCATTAGTGGGGCTTCCCTACTGACCACTTATGAAACCCTCATCTTTTGTCTCGATATTTATACATCAATGGCATAATCACCATCTCTTTGGTTATTGGTTGTTTCCTCTCTCCATTAGAATGTAAGTTCTATAAGCCTGTCTCCTTTACTAGGCCTCCCCATTGGCCAGAGGAACATCATAATTACTATTGATGGGTAAATAAATGAAATCATCTCTCTTTTCCTTACTATTTAGGTTAACCTGATAAATCTTCAGAGAGAACACTATGAAATAAACAAACAAACAAAAGAAACAAGAGAAATAATACTTAGATAGATGTCTTTTTTCCCTCTTATTATGGGTTCTAACATAGAAGAGGGAAGTAGTATTAGATATTTAAAAATGACATTTTGATAATTAAAAACATGGATTCAATAAACACAACTGACTACACATCATTGTACTCCTCATTGGAGGACGGGGGGAAAGATGGGCAAGTTTTAAAAATTTCCATAGTGTTTATTTACTGATCTGTGCAATGAGACTAGCTTATCAGATTTAGCAGAATACTGGTGGATGTTCAGTACCTACTGTTGGAGAAGGTCATTGAGAGGGTGTGAGTTACCTTTATTCACCCTGAGGCCTACAACCTGGCAATGAGAGGCTCCTCACTCCTGTCTATATCATTGGAATGTACATTCTGTATATTTCTTTCCTTTCCTCATGCCAGAAGCTGCCTCAAGGACATAGCCTTGACATAGTAATGTTATGTTGAGATCACCTGGACAGTATATGTGACCGAAACTAGTTAAGGTCTCTCTCTAAAATTTTAAGATTTGGCAGGCTGGTGCAAAGTCTATTCATCTTGCAGCCTCTGAAGACAAATCTCATAAATAAGTTCCCTTGTTATTAACTGTCTACCTGCCAACCTGGTCTGCCTCTTTTTTCAGTCTCTCCTTGCCCTGTATGTATGGGGGCTGGTTTATGAGCCAACAGTTGGTGAGCCAGTCAGGAAGACAAAGGAATAGGCCAAGAGGAAGAAACATCCTTGGAGAAAGTCCCGAGTTGTCCACAGACCTCTCTATAAGGAGGTGTAGTGTATATGTCAGATGCTTGTAGACTGCCTTGTGAGGATGAGGATGCCCCCTCCAAATGCCGGTTGTTTGATGCACTTATTTCAAGAACTGTATATAACTCATTGTGGCAAAGAATAGAGATGAATTGTTGCTATAGTGAGCTGGCCTCTGCTGTGGGCAGCTCAGCTGGATATCAATGCCCAAGTAGAGGCTCAAACTCAAGAAAGAAAGCTGGAAAAACAGCTGATAGTATCAAAGGACATTCTGTTGTATTCTACACTGCTAGCTTTGGGGCAAGTAGAAAAAATGAGAGAGCAGAGTAATAAACTGGAGACTTTAGAGTGCTGCTTTGTGAAGCAAAGAGTACACAAGTTACCTTGAATAAGCTTTCCAGTGCTTGTGACAAAACCAGTGAAGATTGATTAAGATGATTAGAAATGGCACCCCTGGGATGTGATGAAAATAAAGAGGAAGATGTTGTAGTGATTGGCTAGGAAATGGACAGACTGGCTATATCTTTCAATTCCTAATACAAAGAATAAACTTAAACAGCAATCACCTCAGACCTCTAAGCATATAGAAATATATCCCAGAAACTCCTAAGAGAAGACTTGCATTATTCCTCTGTCTCTTGAAGTTATAAATATTTTCATATATTTGAAATGGAAACACCCCAGGAAATAAGCAAAACACGGTACATGGAGACTGAATAAAGCAAAACAAAACAAAACCAGAAAAAAGACACCTTTACAAATACAGACTGACATAAAAATTCTCCTGCCCTAAACCGCAGACTCTGTAGATTACTCATCACGGGCAAATAAAAATTTTAAAAGTCCTCTCCATAAATATTAGTAAAAAGATTTAGTTATGTGAATGGGTATCCTTAACTTGTTCCATCTGCCAGAAACAATTTGGTTTCAACTGTTATTTATAAATGAATGGAATTTTCTATTGGTATACCTGATTCATGGCTAAATTTTTAGAAT
>SJYC01029504.1:0-13106 GCA_006408675.1 Madoqua kirkii | reverse complement strand
AGATTGTCAACATTGGAGAAGAGAGTTTATCAAAAACTCTTTGTTAAAAAATTTCACTCCCAGAGGATTGTGGGGCATAAATATGTGAAATCACAGATATTCTAAGTTGAACATTAAAATAATCAATTGAATTATAGAGCAATCTAAAAGAAGCTGCATTGTCAAAATATTTTAGCTAGTATGAATGTGATGGCTTATTTACCACAATAAATTGAAAACTTTAGAAACAACTAAAATTTATAGTAGAAAAATCAGTTTTGTTCCATGTAAACTTGCAATATGCTTTTCTAATTGGGATTTGTCAAACAGAAACAAAGTACTGTAACATGAAAATAATAAAGCAAAGAGAAATTTAGAGATAAATTGTGGATCAAATAATTTAAAGAAATACGCTACTTCATAAAAACAACTTTTAATACTGTTTCCATGCTTCTTTGAAAATGCATCTTACATAAAATATGGCTTTAGTTCAGTTCAGCGGCTCAGTTGTGTCCAACTCTTTGTGACCCCATGACTAGCAGCATACCAGATCTCCCTGTCCATCACCAGCTCCTGGAGTTCATCCAAACTCATGTGCATTGAGTTGGTGATGCCATCCATCCATAAATAATAAAGCAAAGAGAAATTTAGAGATAAATTGTGGATCAAATAATTTAAAGAAATACGCTACTTCATAAAAACAACTTTTAATACTGTTTCCATGCTTCTTTGAAAATGCATCTTACATAAAATATGGCTTTAGTTCAGTTCAGCGGCTCAGTTGTGTCCAACTCTTTGTGACCCCATGACTAGCAGCATACCAGATCTCCCTGTCCATCACCAGCTCCTGGAGTTCATCCAAACTCATGTGCATTGAGTTGGTGATGCCATCCATCCATCTGTCGTCCCCTTCTCCTCTTGCCCCCAATCCCTCCCAGCATCAGGATCTTTTCCAATGAGTCAACTATTTGCATGAAGTGACCAAAGTATGGCTTAGGAGGCTAAAAGTCTAAGTTGTTGCCAGTTTTGGTGAGGCCTCTTCCCTTGGCTTGAAAATGACTGCATCCTTGCTGTGCCTTCTCATGGTCTTTCCTTTTTGGACATGCATGTCACTGTCTTAATCTCAGCTTCTTATATGGGATAAAGGCCCACTATGAAAATCTCATTTTCATTTTATTACTTGTTTAATGTTCTCATTTCCAGATACAGTTACATGCTGAGGTACCAGGGGTTGGTACTTCAACATACAAATTTTGGTTGGCAACACAATTCAGCCCATAATATGAACTTTAAATGTAGCTATTAGAAAAAAAAATTCTCACAATTAATTCATAAGTATTTTTAGCTGAGAAAATAGGTAATCCAATACTTTTTAACCCTTTCTTTCTTGGTGACATAATTTCTGATTTTAACTTGGTATATGACCTTCAGAATAAAGACTAGATTTCCTATTCAAAATTCTTTGTTTGATGCCTAAAGTATATATTTATGATTTTATTTTTAGCATTGAGGTTCAAATTTTTGTGCAAAACTTGGAAGTGTCCTTCATTTTTTCGATTGTCTTCCTTATTATCTGTAGCAGATATTATCTGTAGCACTGGTTACATAGCTAGAGCGTTAGCATTTTTCAGATGATGGAGTGATTTAGAGAAGAGAGTCTAAGGATATTGAAGATACAACATAATACTTCAGGTTCACCTTGCCCTAAAAAAGATTGCCTCTAGTAATTTTTTTAAAAAAACTATTTTTTCCAGCTTTATTGAGATATAATCACATATCATTGTATAAGTTTAAGATTTAAAATCTGATAAATTAATAAATAATATTGTGAAATGACTACCACAATAAGGTTAGTTATCATACATATCAGCTGATTATATTTACACTTTTTTGTGTGTTTTAAGAACTTTTAAGATCTACTCTCTTAGCAATTGTAACTATAGTGATCATGGTAGATTATAATCCTAGAACTCATTCATGTTATAATTGGAATTTTGTATCCTTTGACCACCTTCATTCATTTTTTTCCCCCACCCTAGCCTCTACTCTTGGCAATTACCAATCTATTCTCTGTTTCTATAATATCAACTTTTTAATATTCCATATATAAATGAAATCATATAGTATTTATCTTTCTCTGACTTGCTTCACTTAGCATAATGCCCTCAAGGAAATGCCAAATGGACATGTCACAAGATGCAGGGTGCTCTTCTTTATGGCTGAATAATATTTCATTTCTCACACCTTTTGTTTTTTGCAAGTTATCATTTGAAAGCGCCTTTACCCACTCTTTCTAAGACTCACAAGAGAAACTTCTCCCTCACTATGTAAGACCAGAGAATCCATACACTGAGATAATGGAAGTAGTTAGGCCTCTTTCTTCTAAGAGTTGTTCCAAAAGAAATAAAAAGTTTGAGCCACTAAGAGTCTAGTTGACTCTTCTCTTAAGTGGTCTATTAAGTGGTAAAGGGAAAGTGAAGTCGCTCAGTCATTTCCTATGCTTTGCAACTCCATGGACCATAGCCTACCAGACTCCTCCATCGATGGGACTCTCCAGGCAAGAATACTGAAGTGGGTTGTCATTTCTTTCTCCAGGGGATCTTCTCAACCCAGGGATCAAACCCAGGGATAGAACCTGGGTTTCCTGCATTGGAGGCAAACCCTTTAATCTTTGAGACACCAGGGAAGTCAATTCTGGGAGATCTCCTCTACCAGCAGGATATTAGAAAATAGGTGTTTTCTCTCCACTGGGCAGATATGGGAAAGGAGAATAAATTTTAATCTGTGAACCTAAAAAGATTGATGATAATAATAAGGAGAATTGATAAGGTTGTGGAGAAATCAAAATCCTTATACATTATCAGTGGGAATGTAAATGGTGCAGTTGTTGTGGAAAACAGTATGGAGATTGTACAAAACACTAAAACTGGAAGTATCATATGATCAAGCAATCCCACATCTGAGAGCCACTGGCTGGCATCTTTTGTTGAATGCTGCTGCAAGCAGAAATGTGTGTTCTCCAAGGTAAGAACACTGGTTACTATAAGCCTCACCCCTTCTCCATCTCTATTTGAGCCCCAGCCCACAATTTCTACCAGTGATTTCTTTGAAGAGGGCCCAGTGGGCCTCCTAAGAAGCACTCCACAATGCTGAAGGTCATGGATGTCTACCTAGGGCTTTCTTTCCACACTAAAGAGACCAGAGTCCCATGGGGGTCTATTGCAGTGCTATGATGACTTGGGAGAGGGGTATAATGATCCACGTGTAGTGGCTTAGTTCCTCTTACCTGTCACATCTCTTTCAGATTCCACTTCTCAGTCTTTATGGTTGGAGGTGGGGGTGCATCAGCCTCAGCCTGGGCTTGTGGGATTTTCAAAATGGTTTATTCTCTCTGGGTATTTGCTAGTTGTTAGGGCTTCCCTGGTGGCTTTGACGGTAAAGTGTCTGCCTGAAGTGTGGGAGACCCGGGTTCAATCCCTGGGTCGGGAAGATCCTCTGGAGAAGGAAATGGCAATCCACTCCAGTACTCTTGCCTGGAAAATCCCATGGACAGAGGAGCCTGGAAGGCTGCAATCCATGGGGTCGCTGAGGGTTGGACACAACTGAGCGACTTCACTTCACTTCACTTCTACTTGTGGGAGAACTGAAGTGGGAACTATGTTGTCATCTTAACATCAACTCACCCATTTCGAGTTTTTCTGAGAACAAAAGAAAATAAAGGAAGTCTTATTTGGTAAAACAAATAAACAATTATAAGAAATTTTACTGTTATCTCTAAATATATTGCCAACTAATGCCTAATCAACTCAATAAATCAACATAAAATGATTGTGAAATTAAAGGTATTAAGTAATATGAATGAATTTGGAAGGCAGAATAATTATAATACATAGAGAAGGTCAGAATACTTAAAGCTTGTTCTAGAAAATTGCAATAGAAACAAATTTCTGGCAAAATATTTTGAGAAAAAAATATATAGATAAATGATATTAGGAATGAAACAAGAAACACTGAGAAAACATTAAGTAAGCATTGTAAAATGAAAATGACAGGTCAATTATGAAAAATAAAATCAGTCATCACTGGGCATTACTAAAAGTTCATGTTCTCTTAGCCTCCACTGACATCACACTATTGGGGAAGAGTGAAGGTGAAATTCAGACTCCCCACTCAGCCTTTGCTGTTTTTTATCCCTCAGTGGAAGAGAACTACTGTGTATAATATCCTTAAGTGTCTTTATCAAGATAATCCCTTGTCAAATACTTAATGCCTAGGGTCTGCTTTTGTCCCCTCTTTGCAAGTGTTCAGTAAGGAGTTAGGAATCCGGCAACAAGGTCATTTACCAATCTGGTTTTGGCTTACAAATTAAATACATTTACTTATGTCTTAAGGTAAGTTATACAAAAGTAAAAAGAAAGTCAGTGTCACATCTGTTTCAGAATCCACTTCTGAATGCTATTCACTTATGTTAATATTTTTGACAGTTTCCATTGGATTCATCCTTTCACATCTGCAAGATTAAATTAGAATCCAATTTATTTCACAGGAGAGACTCTGGGTAAATCTTCCAAAAGAATTATTCAGTGTCCAGGTTTCCTGAATTTTTGTGTTCAATGCAATTTATTGTTTTATAGATCACCCACAGAATCTCCCCACTCTGTCTTTATATATATTTTTTTCCATTTGAGATTGCTTTCAGGATATAAACCAATTTTTACAAATCTTAAAGTGCAGAATTATATGCTCTCAGAATTTTGAAAATTCTTAGATAACAGTTATCAGCAGAGAATGATACCAGGATCTGAAATTAACCATGAGCATTGTGCCTGTTTCAAAGGGAGATTAATTTTAGGAAGCAATTAAGCTGAGGGTGTTCCTGACTTAAACAAATTAAATAAAGTGGTTGATAAAAAAGGTTAAAGAGTGATGATAATGAATGTACATAGCACAGGGGAAGATGGCCACTAAAATAAAGACCACTGTGTTCACATTAGGATTTGGGTGATGTAGGAGAATAGAAAGCTTTGTAGGTTCATAATTTTTTTTGGCCAAGAAATTTTTTTATGAAAACACTTATGCAGTTTGAATTTCATTAGAAACTTTTACATACTAATGCGAAATATAGAACATTGGATGTTTGTAATTTTACAATCTTCCCTTTTTATCTTTAGGTACTTTTCAAATGACTATTTTGTCCATATTGAAAGTTTCCCAAATGGCTATTGAATTCTCAGTTATCTTTGGCGAAACTATTTGGTGTGCTATTTTAAAACATAGGCATAAAAATTAAAGCTATAAATTGAATACACATAAGAAGCAGTGATCTGATGTGGCGTGATTATAACTTACAAGACAGACATATGAGTGTCTGAAAATTGTTGAATGACTAATATTTGTGTATCTTATTTCTCAGGCCTCTAATTTAATGGCTGAATCTCTCTGTTTCAGACCTAACAGATTTTTAGTTCCTGGAAGACCATATTCTTAGAGAAGAAATCACTTCCAGACTGAATTTTTAGGGACATCTTAGGGAAAAAGCAAGATGAGAGAGGGGAGATTTCTCCCAAGGCTTTGAGAGTTGAACCAAGGAAATTTTGCAGTAAAGAACAACACTCTGTTGAAAAAAATCTATCAGTCTTTACATTCAGGTCAAGAGATGACCATATTGGTTCTGCATCCATCCTCATCTTTATGGTTTCCCTCTTGATTCACAGCAGAATATGTAAAAATGGACAGTCATGTTGTTATAAAACAGGCTAATTTCCACCCAGGAGAAAAGTTTTTATATTTGATCAGATAGTAAAGGATTCATAAAAGTGCTGCTCATTCTTCAGGAAATATTTGAGAGCTTTAAAAGCCACACACACACACACAAAAAAAGGAATCAGACACAGTGTAACCCCTATCTCATTATAACTCCTGGGAGGTGGGGAGCTTGGGAAGAAGGCTAAAATGTCCTCCGAGGAGCATAGAGTTTCCCAGCTGGGGATTTTGAAGTATAGTAGTGAGGATGATCTTGACTGCATCTCGGTGTGACTTCCAGGGTTGTCATCTGTTTGTTTCTTCCAGAAAACCACATAGTAAAGCTGACTACTCAAATCAGCAAATTAAATTCATTAAAGTTACTTTAGTAAGAAAGAACACAATTTTCACAGTCTTAATACTTCCTAGAAGAAATTGATTTGTCATAGAAAATACTGACACATGTATAACTCTGCTATCAATTTTTTAAGAGGCTTCAAGGTGGGAAACTGATTAGAACTAGGCCAAATTAGCAATGTAATAGTGTAGGATTGATAGACACTAAGAAGTGAAGGTCATGAAGTTAATTTTGATAAGAAAATCATTATTTCATAAGTAAGCTGTATGCTTAGCTTAGTTTCCCATTTTTCTGATAGAGGAAAGGTTGTTCAGTTATATAAATTTCTTTCCTGACAATAAAGTTATTTATTGTTTTCTAAGCTTAACTATCTGAGCAAGAATTTCCTGAAAGAAATAGTTGTGCAACATCGTCTTTTAGCATTTGAAATAGCTCAACTGAAATTCCATCACCTTCACTAGCTTTGTTTGTAGTGATGCTTCTTAAGTCCCACTTGACTTTGGACTCCAGGATGTCTGGCTCTAGGTGAGTGATCACACCACGGTGGTTATCTGTGTCATTAAGATCTGTTTTGTTAAGGAAGCTAGTGATTTTAATTCTCAATATTCAGTATAATTCATGAAAATAAATACTGTCATCTGCTAAAATAAAAACAATAATAAGTTGAAAGATAATCCTGACCTGTTTATTGCAACAAATAAAACATAAACAATTACTAGAAGATGTTCATAAGTAACTTCTACATATTGGCAAAAGAATTATAAACAAAATACATTTTATAGAAGGAACCATCTACTGGTCACCAATCTACGAAGATTCATTCAACTTCTCTAGTAATTTGAGAAAGACAACTAAGACAATTAAATGCCGATTAAGAACCATAAAATTGTCATAAATTAAAATTTTACAAAGCTTTAATATAATGAAGTGTTAAAACTGTTGAAAAACATATGTGCTAGATGCTTATTCATGTGCAACTCTTTGTGACCCCAGGCACTGTAGCCAACCAGGCTCTTCTGTCCATGGGATTTCCTAGGTAAAAATATTAGGGTAAGTAGCCATTACTTTCTCCAGAGGATCTTCCCTACCCAGGGATCAAACCCAATTCTGCTTCATTGCAGGCAGATTCTTTACCATCTGAGCCATTAGGGAAGCCCAAAAGGTGAAGTGTGTAGCAGCTAAAGGTATACATTAGCCAGGAATCAAACCAGGGTCTCGCACGTAGAAGGTGAGAATTCTATCACTGAGCCACCATTACAGAGCATATTAACTTTCATATCCAATAGTGAAACCATAAATTATCTTTATCCATTTGGACAGCATAAGATTACTTTTTAATAAAACTGAATCTGAATACCTCTGTTATGAAGCAATACTACATTCAAGTAGATATACTTATATCACCTGAGTATATGGATATACTACATTCTAGTGGTGAAAATTTAAATAAACTAAATGACCATCAATAGGGTAATGAAAAAGCAAAATGTACAATATTCAGAAATTTGTCTATAGCACAGCACTTATGAATTAGGAATGAACTTGATCCCCACTTACCTACTTGTATGACTGCTGTGTAAAAACATAAACAAATAAATAAATAAATAAAAGGATATTTAGAAAATTTTGCAGTGCAGGTAAATGTAAAAAAGCCAAATAATAACATATTTGGATATATACCATATATTGTGGTGAAATACAAACATTAACAATGCATGTAAACTGGAACTTTAGGATCAAGGTTTCCTTCATGGAAAGAAGGGAATGCATTTCAAGTAAAAATCTGACACATTTCATAGATACAAAAATATGGTTAAATGCTAACAGCTGTTACATCGATATGCTAAGGACATGGCTGCTAATATATTTTTCACTATGCCATTTTGTTTACTTTCAGAATTTTAAGATTTAAAAATAAAGGTCATTGATTTGGAATTCAAGAAATAAATAAAATTTTCTTACACTCATATATATGCAAAGATGTATCTGTAGAGATGTTATCGCCACTTTTTAAGAAAGAGCTATATGAAACAACTTGAACACTTATCACTGAGGAAAGCAAGCACATATATTTTATGTGTGCTTACATACATACCCGGGTAAGGCAATGGCAACCCACTCCAACACTCTTGCCTGGAAAATCCCATGGACGGAAGAGCCTGGTGGGCTGCAGTCCATGGGGTTGTGAAGAGTCGGGCACAACTGAGCAACTTCACTTTCACTGTTCACTTTCACTTTTCACTTTCATGCATTGGAGAAGGAAATGGCAACCCACTCCAGCATTCTTGCCTGGAGAATCTGAGATGGCGGAGCCTAGTGGGCTGCCATCTATAGTGTAGCACAGAGTCAGACACGACTGAGGTGACTTAGCAGCACCAGCAACATACATACACATCATATATTTTATGTATTCAAATAATCCACAAATATTAAAAAAATGATATGATAACTCTACAGATAAATTAAGGAATATTGAACAAGCTGCTGTATTGTGAAATGTGTTGTCTGCTTTAAGTAAATTTAATAGATATTTTTGATCAAATACTTATTGAAACATCAGAATAAGAGTCTCTAATATGAGAATGTTTGTATGTTTTTAAGTATTTAGAAAGAGTACACAAAACTATTTCCAGTTCTTACTGCTGGATAGCATGTGGAATTGGGAATAGACAGAAGCAGCCATGTATTATTCTTGCAATGGGAATAAATAAAAAGTTGAAAATAAAAACAAAACAGTAATGAAGGAGTACACATTTAGCAGTTGTAGAGGTTTCTCTCTTTTTCCTAATTTTCACTTAAAAAGACATTTTTAAAGTTGAGAATGATTTCATGTATCCTACCCATAAATTAATAATCCATTAAGAAGATAATCTATCCTGAATTTGCATAGAAAAAATGACACAGAAGTGTAAGTGATGATTTTTTATAGATCATGTTGTCATGTCAAAATGCTGTGCATGGGCCTGAAAATGCATTGAGTCCAGAGTAAAGGAATAAAGTAATTGCCAGGAATGCAATATAGTCATTTTTTACAAAAACTACTTAAATTATCACATATTAAAATAAAGAAGCCATTTGGTTGCTACTGTTTTTAACTTGGACTTGCAGCTATAAAGTTTTTATCAAGGAATATATTTTGTTTTTTAAACCAAGACCTTCAGAGAAGAGTGCTCAGTAATTAGCTCATGGTGGTTTCAGATCTGGATTGATTCCCAGGTCTTAGTCTTCTCTCCTGCGGGAAATTTTGATCATAAAATTCAAAGCCTAACCTTGGTTCTGATTTTATAAAGAATATTATATTCAGTTCGACCTTCACAATCTAGATTGAAAAAAGATGAAAGGATTAACTGAAATTGAGCACTATGCCTACAGTCCAAAGAAGAAAGAAAAAAGCTAAACTTTCAGAGTCATAAATTAAACATGAGACAATGTATGCTAATAGTATAATCTTAGTCACCAGAATCCCTGCATTATCTGAAGGTGTAGGTGTTTGATTAGTTGAATGATAATAATGGCTTTAAAAGACAGTGAATATCACAGGTAAAAAAAAAAAGTTATTATTTTTATAAGTCATCACTGTATGAAGTGAAGTGAAGTGAAGTGGTGAAGTGAAGTCACTCAGTCATGTCTGACTCTTTGTGACCCCATGGACTGTAGCTTACCAGGCTCCTCCATCCATGGGTTTTCAGGCAAGAATACTGGAGTGGGTTGCCATTTCCTTTTGCAGGGGATCTTCTTGACTCAGGGATTAAACCTAGGTCTCCCCTGTTGTAGGCAGATGCTTTACCCTCTGAGACATAAGGGAAGTCCCATTATTCTATAAATATTAGCAAATAAATTGTTTATTTAAATGGTATCTGTATACATATACATATATATATATATATATATATAAAGAAACTGTTCTAAGAAAAATTTACTGATTCTGTTTTTCAAGAAAGCATTCTTAGTATCACTTGACTGCCCTTTGACTCATTAAGAATATTACTTTATTCTTATTAAAAGACTGCCAAACTCACTCTCATTCACAGTTGTAGAAAAATTTAAATGCAGTTTTCTAAAATATATGATGTTAATTGGTATTTTATAAGAAGTTTGTCAGAACAAAAAAAAGCATGGTTTTGCAGCATTTGCAAAGCATCTTTTTAATTTACCAAGACAAAAATAGTTTCTCACGTTCTAAAGGAACAGCTTTTTGTCATCTTTGGGTTTCAAGTACAAGACTACTGCAGTTTTTTTCTGCCCCTTTTAGTATAAATCAGTTGTTTCAAGTCTTACTGTATTCACTGTCAAAAAGTGCTTACTTTCAGAAAAGGTGGAAAGGTATTATCCTGATACCACATCCTACCTCTCTTGTAGGTCTAGCTGTGTCCAAATTCATGGCTACATGATTCCAACACTAGTTTCTGAAACACAAATATTTGCTTTACTTCATTATTACCAAACTCCCTAATTTTTCATTTAAACTGTATTCCTCACTATCAAAATGTTTGGGGATTTGGAGTAGACACAGCTTGATCGTGGGAAGAACATGGTAATCACAGGATAATAGAGCTGTAAGAATTACACAACTCATTTTCTAATATTTGGATGTAGACGAAGCTAGAATCGTAAAAGTCAAGTGTCTAGAATCCAAACTGTCGCAGTCAATTTTGCCATGAATGGCAAATGACTTTGATTTATTAGATGCCATGCTTTTCAGCTTTAAAAAATTCTTCATCATGACAAGATTACTTAGTAATCCTGTAATAAACTGTAAATAAGCTGAAAATAAGTTGTATTCTGTTTATCAGCCCTAGATAGTTTTCCTTACCTATTCAAAAAGAGTGGAAATGAACACATGGTTTCTTGCCTCAAGGTCTGTTGTAGTTCACACCTGGAAAAGAAACTGAAGAAAATTTCTTCCAACCCTCAACCCCCATCTAGGGTTCTCTTTGTTGTTCAGTTACAAAGTTGTGTCTGACTCTTTACGACCCCATGGACTGCAGCATGCCAGGCTTCCCTGTCCTTCACTATTTCCTGGAATTTGCTTATACTCAACTTCATTGAGTCAGCGATCCTATCTGATAATCTTATCCTCTGTTGCCACCTTCTCCTCCTGCCCTCAATCTTTCCCAGCATAACAGTCTTTTCCAGTGAGTCAGCTCTTTGCATCATGTGGCCAAAGTATTGGAGCTGCAGCTTCAGCATCAGTGCTTCCAATGAATATTCAGGACTGATTTCCTTTAGGATGGACTGGTTGGATCTAATTGCTGTCCAAAGGACTCTCAAGAATCTTCTCCAACACTGCAGTTCAAAAGCATCAATTCTTTGGTGCTCAGACTTCTTTATGGTACAACTTTCACATCCATACATGACTAATGGGAAAACCACAGCTTTGGCTATACAGACCTTTGTCACAAAGTGATGTCTCTGCTCTTTAAGACACTGTCTAATTTTGTCATACCTTTTTGCCAGGGAAGGGTTCTTAGTGAAAGTCTATGACTATTTGTTAAACCAACAAATATTAAATGAGTATTTACTAAGTTCTCAATCTGATTTTAAGGACTGAGGACAGAGCAGTGAAGAAGACACCAAACAAATAAGTTACCAGATAAGTGAAAAATAAAAATTCAAGTTAAATTATTATGAACAAGTAAGAGAAAGTTTTTACATATAATGCACACATCTTTTATTTAGTATCAAAATGTTAGTGATAATGATTGCAATATTTCTTAGAGGTGTTGTTTTTACCGTGTGTCATGCTCAGGGTTATATCATTTATACATGTTATTATGCAATGTTCATAATAATGCTATAATAATTCTAATTTTACAGTGGAGATAAAAGTGTAAGTTTGAGACCTTTGAAAGTAAATGTTGGGACCAAAATTTCAATTCAAGATATGCCTGATCTCAGAAAGAGTCAAAGTTAATCACTGAGCTATTATATGTGTATATAAACAAAATCAAATTGAGCAAAGAAAAGAAGTCTTGTTAGTGCAATTAAAAAAAAAAAAACTTCCTCTAATCTCAAAGAGTTTTTAATATGTATAAATAAAAATTAAGATGCTCTCCAAAGAAGGAAATAATACAAATGAGAACTTCAAGGCAAAAGTGGCATTAGGTAAGGTCGGTTTTTAGAGAATTTTATCTCAAGACTGGAAAGTCTATGTGAGAACAGATCTATAGGATCCACTTTTTCAGTACCCTGAGGACCCACAGAGAGTCAAGTTTTGTACATGGAAGCTCCAAATCCTAGCAAAATCCTTATATGACCCAGATACCAAAGTGTCATCAAAACACAAAGCAGAAGAGTGACCTGACATTAAGGAGGCCTAAACATTTGGAAAATGGGTCTTCCAGGAACATCTTGTGTTAACCAAAGATACTGGGCTGTCCTTATGTGTACCTGACAGAGTGAGACTTCTGCAAATATCACCTTCCCCTGATACTGGGGTAGAAGTTTCCTTAAGAACTGATATTGTGTTTCTCACTAACTTGGTAGTTAATCTAAACTTTATATAAAAAATGAATGAAATTGATATTTTTAGTTCTGAATGTTGGAGTAAAATTTATCCTTTCTAATTATGGAGGCTCTATCATCAAATGATGAGCTATAATTCTTGTATAGTAAGTATTTTCATCCCTACTAATTGGAGACAATTAATTTTTAAACAATAGCCATGACACTGCTGGAGAATTCATACATAGAAATGAATGCTATATTTTATAATTTGCAGTGACTGAAGGAATATCAATGAACTATGATAGTAATTTTGGAACATTACTATACAATGGTTTGCAAGCTATGATGGACATAGGGTGCTCAACAGAACCTAGGTACAGGAATGAAGAAATAGGAAATGTAGTATTTTTATAGCTCTCTGTCAAAATACAGTTTGTGATTCCTGTAGGTTGTCAAGAAAATGTGGGGAAGAGAAATGCATTTATATGTTTTCCCTAACAGACTAAATTTAACAGATAATGCATTACTATATATAAAATAGATAAACAATAAAGGCCTACTGTATAGCACAGTGAACTGT
>SJYC01029499.1:0-28139 GCA_006408675.1 Madoqua kirkii | reverse complement strand
TCAGACATGACTGAAGTAAATCAGCAACATTATTAAAAAAGCCCTGAGAACTGAGAGCTTGAGTGCTGCTGTATATCAAAAAGAAAATAACATGATATATAATCATATTAATTTTTAAAATTTATTTTTAATTGGAGGATAATTGCTTTACAATATTGTGTTGGTTTCCACTGTAGAACAATGTAAATCAGCTATAACTATATATACATACATATATATATATATATGTATGTATATCCCCTTCCAGATGAGCCTCCCCTCCCAACCCCCATCCCACCCCTCTAGGTCATCACAGAGCTGAGCCACCCATGTTATATATTAACAGCATTTTCCCAGTGCTTTTCTACACCTGACAGTGTATTTATGTCTATGCTACTCTCTCTCCCACCCTCTCCTTCCCTGCTGTGTTCACAAGTCCTTTCTCTGTTTCTCTGTCTCTATTCCTGCCCTGCTGTATTTGCTATACTACAAGTTGAAGAGTCCATTCATGGGGCCAGACTTTAATGGTGTAGGATCTGTCTCTTATACACATCTCCCAATAAAACAGCCTAAAAATGATGAGACACTGGTATCAATAAGAAAACAGAAATTTTTGTGTATATTAACTCTTGTACTGGAGCAGGGAAAATTCAAGGTGGATCTGAAACATTTTGTTTCATCAGAAATTCAAAAAGTGTTCAAAAACTGACAGTATACAAAAACTGTTATGGTAACCAATCAAAGGGATAAAAATAATCTCAAAGAAAGGAAAACCATAGGGAGAACGTCAATAAAATTGTATTAGCCATTTTCAAGCAGGACCTTTTCTGTTCCATAACACACAGGCCATGGATATGGACCAAGAACTGATGCAGGAACTCTTAATAACTAAAAAGAAGAGAAGTCAGCAGAGATTTGGCAGTCTCATGGATCTGGAGAGACAATAATTAGTAGCTTGCCAGTTTCCAGTGAACAGGATGGGGCAAGAACTAAACCTGACTTGCCAAATGCTGAAACTATACCCTGAAGTAGTGGTAGTTTAGTCATTAAATTGTGTCTAACTCCTGTAAATTCCAAACACAGTCACAAAGTTATTTACATAAAATGCATAATGTACTTTAATTATGCTGTCACAGTAGTCTTTACAGTTCCTTCTATGAACTTCTGGGTGTCCTTAAGACCATTTTAGGAGCTCAGCAAAATTAAAAATATTGTTTGTAATAATATTAAAGAATTTTGCTGAAATGAAATCTGCACTGATGTTGCAAAAGCAATTCTGCATAAAAATTATGGCACCTTGACATGAATTAAAGCAATGGCACTAAGATATACTTATGTTCATTATATTCTTGCCATTCTTGATGAATCAGTGAAAAGTATTGCTTTGATTCAATTTTGACCCCATAGTACACATTTTTCAATATTCTGTGTAAGGAGATGGAACTTAGTAATAAAGCACTTCTGCTGCCTGAATATGATGGTTGTTGTTAGGAAAAGCACTATGCGAAGGGAGGTAGTAGTAATTGTTTCAGTTGCAAGGTGAATTAGTTGTATTTTTTTCCATACCACAGGTTTATGAATTTAATAAGTTTTTTCCACTCAGTCCCTGTTTGCAGCATCCAATAATCCTTTGAAATACCAGACAAATCTGGCAGTGACCAACAGTATTTCTGACCTCCAGAATTTAACAGTTCAGGTTGTCTAGCATTTTGTTTTGCAGTGGCACTTGCATTGGTATCTCTCCAAAGCTGGCAGACTTTAAATGTATCAGTGAAAAAGAGCTTTTTCCCCTTCAAGGGGAAGGAAAAAAAATCGCCCCTCAAAACCTGGCAGATCCGGCTATAAGGTCCTTCCTCCATCCCATCTCTCCAGGCTTGTTTTTTGCAGTAGAGCAAGAGAGAACAAAATTGAATCTGAGTTACAAGAAATGTGATAATGATGGCTATAAAAGAAGTGACTAAGAGGAACTGAGATTCTCCTTTATCTCCAACATCCAATATATGTGGTTCACAGAAAAACAGAAAAAATAACAGTTCCGCAACAGCTAGGATTACAAAATTCTGTTCATCCAAAAGGGTAAATAGCACAATTGGTGGAGGAGGAATGTATTCCCATCAGTTCTGATAGGGGGGCTGAAGATGCTGAAAAAGAGCTGCAGAAAAAACCTGTGATTCTTTTGGATTCACCAATGTTAGAAATCAACGTGCCAGTGTCAGGAAGATTCTACCTTAGGTGCACCAGACAAAAGTCACAATTTCCTCAGAAAGAAGGGAATATGCAGAGGACCCTTGCATGGTGAGTCCTGTTTTTCATAGTAGGGAAGGTGGACAAGGAAAAGAGCTGCCACAGGGTCCCCCTATTCCTGTCCATCCCTTCTTGATGGCCAACACAGTGAACTGTCACAGCCTTGCTTGGTAGGAGAATGATGCTGTAAAGGGAGCTTCTCTGCAAAGGCTGAGCTACTAAGGGCAGACTGCAGTAAACTATTTTCTGGAAGGTTCTGTTGCTTAAGGAAACCACCAGGAAAAGAGGTTATAGGTGGAAAGGCAGGTTTTGCCAAGGGTATTTACTTAATTGGGCTTCAGTAGTGGCTCGCATGGTAAAGAATCTGCTAGTAATGCAGGGGACCTGGGTTCAATCCCTGGGTCAGGAAGATCCTCCAAAGAAGGGAATGGTTACCCTTTTCAGTAGAATTCCATGGACAGAGGAGCCTGGTGGGTATAGTCCATGTGGTGGAAAAGAGTCAGACATGACTAAATGACTAACACTTTCACCTTTTGCTTCATTGGTGTTCATAAAAACAAAGGGAAGAGAACAGAGAAAAGGCAGCTAGTAATAATGTAGGAGGTGGGGTGCCTGCTGGGAAGTCCACCATAGTGAGTAGAAAAAAAGATTGGAGATTAACCACTTGACCAACAAAATGGATGAGAAAGAGACCCACAAATATTTCCTAGGTACAGAAAAGAGCCTGCAATTGACATGTTGAAGACCATGTCAGTAGGGAATGGGTGAGGCTTCCTCCTTGATACCATAAGTGCCAGATCAGCTATATTCTAAAATCATATCACACTCACAACTTGGCTAAGCACAAAGAGGAGGAGCACTGAAAATTAATGGGAATAAATATTTCAGCCAGAATCAAACATCTCTATGTAGAAATGAATAACCAATCATTTGGGCCATTACTGACTTAAACACAGGAATATACACTTCATAAAACCGGGAAGAGAATGAAGCAGAATAGTCGGGCACATCATGTACAGCACTGAGAAATTCTATTAGGAGTGGATGGCTCAGTCTTGCTTCCTCTTGTATACCCTGAGCTCTACATGTCCTCTCACTCTACTAGCCTTCTTCGATGCTGTTCCTCTCTCTTTCGCTGAGTTGAGCATCTAGCTATGAGATGGTACAACTTCCAGAAATGGGGTTCTTGGTTCTCCTAGAAAGGTACTGCAGAAAGGTTTTGACACTGTCAGCCATCTCTTCACAACTCAAACTACCAATTACACAGAGGAGAGAGAAGCATCCCCAAATCTGTCACCATAAGGCTGGGCAGCTTTGCTGCTGTGGCTCCGACTCCCTGCCCACTGCCAGCCAGACAGGCTCCTTGGAGCACCTTGCCCTTGCCTATGTCTATCACAAAACATGTCCTCAAGACGGGGCCACAACACCCACCACACCCAGGTCCTATGGAGCTGGGGTAGCATGTCCGTTGGGAAGTCCAGGTGTTCTTAATGAAATCATTTTCACTAGAGAGAATTTCTGGCAGGTAAACAATGTTTATTCAGACTTGAGTATTTTACAGATTGTCTTAAAATGTAAAGGAACTGATTTGCTTTTTCAAGGAAAGCAAATACTTTTGTTGTGAATGGTAACACTGAAGTTTTCAACCAAATATTAGAATTTTGGAAAAGGTATCTCTGAAATCTTTACAGCTTTCCAGTACAGTTTTTGCTAATAATCCTGATAGTAACGTTGAAAAGTGAAAGTTGCTCAATTGTGTCTGACTCTTTGTGACCCCATGGACTATACAGTCCATGGAATTCTCCAGGCCAGAATACTAGAGTGGGTAGTTGTTCCCTTCTCCAAGGGATCTTCCCAATCCAGGTCTCCTGCATTGTTGGCAGATTCTTTACCAGCCAAACCACCAGGGAAGCTGATACTAATATTACTTGATTTCATTTAAAAATGTATGTCAGCATTTGGCATATCTACATAACTCAGTGAACCAATATTTCTTTAATGACCATAAGTAACATCACAAATGGATAGGGATGCAGTCAAAGGGCAAGATAAATCAATGGATTGTAACATAAGGAAGTGTAAGAAGTTAATTGATATGGTTTCACATTCCATATGCATCTAGTTTTAGAGAAACTGTTACCTACCTGTTCCTGTCAGGTTCCAACAAGGGTCTTTCTGGCCCAGTGTCCTTTGAGCCAATGAAGTGTTCCCATTTCAGCTCAAAAGCCATGGAAAAGTTTAGTTTCTGATTAAGGAAAGAAGAGATGTGAGTTAGTTAGCTCTACAGCAAGGGTCTCAAGCCTCCAGGATCTAATGCCTGATGACCTGGGGTGGAGCTGATGTAATATTAATAAACATAAACTGCACAATAAATGTAATGCACTTTAATTATCCCCAAACCATCTCTTGCTCCCTGGCCGTGGAAAAATAGCCTTCCACAAAAGCAGTCCTTGGGGCTAAAAAGGTTGAGGATGGACTGCAGTTGTGCAACCCACTCCCAACAGGTCATGTGCAGGGCTTCCGTATGGGGTTCTTTAAAATGCAGAGAGCAGAGCACTGCGGATTGGGCAGGGCTATGCTGCTCCAGCTCTTGATTTCAGTGCAGGCACAGCCTCTCAGCAAGCGGCGCCCACCATCTTGAATTTCAGTTTCTCCAGGGCGTTTCTGTGAGCTGATGCAACCTTTCATTCCAGAATCTTTGGTTTGAAGCTGAGGACAAATCCTCTGTACATGGCACCTATGAGCAAGTGAAACTGGACTAAGCACAAAGGAAAAAGAAAAAAAAAAAAAAACGGTTAGACTTTATATTATTACACAAATTCTATTTTTATTTCCTGGGAGTTTTTAATAGGCTTTGCCCCATGACAAAACTACTACTGTCAAATTCTTTATGGTTTCAAACATGTATATCCACTTATTTCTGTGCGTGGCTGGCTTTTCCTCATGTACTTCAACTGAAGTAATGTATCACAGTTGAATGAATGTAGAAATATGAGAATCCAGTTATCTTGTAGTAGGCAAGTCTATTGGAGTTTTTAATAGCTTTGCCCCATGACAAAACTACTACTGTCAAATTCTTTATGGTTTCAAACATGTATATCCACTTATTTCTGTGCGTGGCTGGCTTTTCCTCATGTACTTCAACTGAAGTAATGTATCACAGTTGAATGAATGTAGAAATATGAGAATCCAGTTATCTTGTAGTAGGCAAGTCTATAAGACATTTGCAAAACTGTTAAACAATGTCTCTATTCTCTAGTTTGGTTTTAGAATATTTGATGTTTATTTAAATGTTTTTGTGATAACATGGGTTTATTTTTATTTTATATAAAATAATATTTTTAAATTCCTTACTTTTATTTTTAACAGGGAAATATAAATGGATATAACACCTAAAGAGAAAAAAAAATATCTAGGGTTGTAACTATTTTTAAGACTATTATTAAAAATCCTGGAGAAGGAAATGGCAACCTATTCCATTATCCTTGCCTGGAAAATCCCATGGCTAGAGGAGTCTGGCAGGCTACAATCCATAGGGTTGCACAGAGTCAGACATGACTGAAGTAAATCAGCAACATTATTAAAAAAGCCCTGAGAACTGAGAGCTTGAGTGCTGCTGTATATCAAAAAGAAAATAACATGATATATAATCATATTAATTTTTAAAATTTATTTTTAATTGGAGGATAATTGCTTTACAATATTGTGTTGGTTTCCACTGTAGAACAATGTAAATCAGCTATAACTATATATACATACATATATATATATATATGTATGTATATCCCCTTCCAGATGAGCCTCCCCTCCCAACCCCCATCCCACCCCTCTAGGTCATCACAGAGCTGAGCCACCCATGTTATATATTAACAGCATTTTCCCAGTGCTTTTCTACACCTGACAGTGTATTTATGTCTATGCTACTCTCTCTCCCACCCTCTCCTTCCCTGCTGTGTTCACAAGTCCTTTCTCTGTTTCTCTGTCTCTATTCCTGCCCTGCTGTATTTGCTATACTACAAGTTGAAGAGTCCATTCATGGGGCCAAACTTTAATGGTGTAGGATCATGATCCTCTTTCGGTCCCTCTCTGACTGAGAAAATCTGATTTAGGGAAAAAAAAAATTATAAAAATCTAAGGTGGAAATAAAACACTTGCTATTGAAAATGTAACTACTAGTATTTCACGTCCTGGAGGTTTTTATCCCCTGCATTCACTGAACCTTAATTACTACCTACATTTCTCAAACTTAAGTGTGACCATCCACCAGAGATACCATGGCCTCGCCCTGGACTTCTATCAGTGGGTTCATGATAATCAATCTGCTTCCACTTTGGCTCACCTTGTTCCCAGAACCATAGTGAACTTTTTGTAAGACAATTTTTGTTTCACCACTTCCCTAAAGTTCTAGAAAAAGAAAAAAAAGAAAAGGTCTTGTTTTTCTTTATGTTTATTTTTTGTTTGTTTGCTTCAAAGGTAGCAAACTCATCCCCCTTTCAACATGGTAACTTAGCTACATATTATCTAGTCCTCCCAAGTCAATCAACCTTCTCTTCCTCTCCCCATCCTTGCTTACTTTGTTACAGCCACATCTTTTTTTTTTTTTTCTTATAACTGCCAATATAATTCCTCACTCAGACATGTTCCCAAAACTCTAGTTAAGCAGATATTCACAGGGCTCTGTTCTCATCTCAGCACATGTGTGCACCACTATAATTGTACTCAGTACATCAGTACCTGTTACCATAGGTATACTGTATATTGTATGTATATTTATATGTATGTGTGCATGTGTGTAGATGTACATGTGCATAAACACAAATACATAAACACAAGCATATATAAATATACATTGGGGATCCTTGTCTTCCTTAGCTCTTCCATCTCATGAAATGACACTTCTGCCCATATGGAAGGAAGAGAGAAACAACATCCCTTTCATCCATATTCTACTGATAGCAGGCATATAAAGTGATACTTTTGTTTACATTAATAATTAACTTCAGAGTAAAGTAACACAGACCTTCCCAGTTGTCTAGTGGTAAAGAACCTGCCTGCCAATGCAGGAGACTTAAGAGATACGAATTCCATCCCTGGGTTTGGAAGATCCCCTGGAGAAGAGCTTGGCAACCCACTCCAATATTCTTGCCTGGAGAATCCCATGGACAATGGAGCCTGATGGGCTATGGTCCATAGGATTGAAAAGAATTGGACACAACTGGAGTGACTTAGCATGCACACAAAGTATCAAAAACATATTCCAAAAGGTAAATATAAACTATTGCCTTATAACATCATTTATCTCAAGTTTTTTATTTTGTAGTTAAAGAAACAAATAGAAATTAATGTAACTTAATTTTAAGTTACACAATAGAAAAAACCTAAATTTCAACAACTGCCCATTTAAATGACTCTAAGAACAATAGAATATTAAATATAATAAAATAGTTTGCCCCAAATTGCCATTTCTCTTTCATGAAGTCTGCCACTCTCTATCCAATATTTTTAATGTAAAAATGAAAGTAAAAAGAATATTGTTATTTTGAAATGAAGTATTAAGAAGAATAAATTTAATGATGATTTCAAACCTTTACCACTTCAGTTGTTAAAGAGAAAATGAAAAGTGATTACAGTCACACACTTGATTTGAATAATGTAAAAAAAAAAAAAGAAAAACAATATGAAACTGTTCTAATCATCAAGAAATTTTGTCAAGGAAGCAAAACATTTAATGGACAAAGTCTCAGTCTATTCAAATCAAACTATACTTTGTAGTTCAAAGAATATCCCTAATCTCCTCTATTAATATATCCTAAGCAAATCTTGGGTTTATTAATCATGATCCAGCAATCTTTTCTTCACCTATGAAGTTACTTAAGTATCTATTAGTCTTTCGGTTCAGTTCAGTTCAGTTCAGTCCAGTCACTCAGTCGTGTCAAACTCTTTGCGACCCCATGAATCACAGCACACCAGCACACCAGGCCTCCCTGTTCATCACCAACTCCCGGAGTTCACTCAAGCTCATGTCCATTGAGTAGGTGATGTCATCCAGCCATCTCATCCTCTGTCGTCCCCTTCTCCTTTAGGCTTCTCTTAAATACATAAAAATCTAATTTGCAATTTATAATGATAATGAGAAAGAAAAGGTATAATTATAAACACAAAATTATCCACTTAGAGCATTGCCTTGATTAAATTACATTTTATAGATCCATTTACTTGTTTAAAATTGGCAAGAGAGTAATATCTGGACTTTTTCTGTTTATGAAGAACATAAGATTGCAGTAGTCATGATTATATTAAAAAAGCCAGCTGCTTCCTTAAAAGTACATTACTATGTTTTAATGGTTACTATAGGCATAATATTATTTTACATTAAATTTGATAATATGGGTCATGTAAGACAAAAAGTATTTTAATGTCAAATGAAAACTGAAATAAATGTTTACTATAGTAAATGTATTATTGAACTGAAAATGAAACCCAATTTTATTTTTAGAAAACAAAATGACTACCATTTTAATTAAAAAAAAATGATGAGTTGGTTATTATTCTTGCCTAGTAAGTCTAAAGATATGCTGCTTGGGGTTATCAGTATAATAACCTTAATTATTGTCTTTGGAATCTGAACAAATTATCTGTGCTTTAGCTGAGCTGATGATCAAATGGAAACATTTTCATAGTGCTAAGTTGCAAATTCAGCGACAAAAAAAAGGTGCAAATAAGACATTTTGTAACAGTTTCATAATTTGAAATTGCTAATCATCATCCATGTAATCTTTCTGCTTCTACAGTTTCAAAGGTTTATTAGAGATCTACAGGACGGGCAGATATAAAATATCTGGGTCACAGCAGCTTACAACTACTATTGATTCTCTGTGCAACTTTGTTAAGATGAAAAAGGAGTATATAAATGTGGTGCTCTGTAGGGGAAAGTTTCAGCATTCGAAAAGAAGCTGGGATTATGTGTAGTTTTCATCAATTTAAAGTGAATGAAAATTATCGTGTAAAAGATGTGAAAGAGAGGTTTAATTGAGTTTTCTGTGTAATAAAAATTAAAAAGCAAAATGTCAGCTTGTCTGTTTTCCTAAGCTCACTGTTATTGTTCTACTTTATTATTTTTTTTAATGAACTCCCCAGGATTGTCAAAATTATTTCCATATTTATTTCCAAAGTGCATACACACAACTTTCTTTTTAAAAATTGTTTTTAATTAAAGTATAGTTTATTAACAATGTTAACTTCTTCAGGACAGCAAAGTGATTCATATATATGTGTGTATATGTCTTATTTTTTAAAATGCTTTTTTCCACTATGGTTTATCATAGGGTACTGAATGTATTTCTCTGTGCTAAGTCTAGGATCTTGCTGTTTAGTAATATACAATAGCTTATATCTGCTAACTCCAACCTCCCAGTTCATCTCTCCCCCAACACCCTCTCCCTTAGCAATCACAAGTCTGTTCTCTGTGTCTGCAAGGTCTGTTTCTGATTCATAGATACATTCACTTGTGTCATATTTTAGATTTCACACATAAGTGATATTATATTGTATTTGTCTTTCTCATTCTGACTTTGGTTGGCACTGAAATGTTGCCCAGCTGATTCTGTAATATTGGTATATTCTCTGTGAGCATTGGATGCACTGTATTTCAAGCAGTTTGCCCTTGAATAAAAACATAAATTTAAAGGAAGTATAGGGAATTACCTGGCAGTCCAGGGGTTAAGACTCTGTGTTTTTATTGTGAGGGCCCAGATTCAATCCCTGATCAGGGAACCACGTTTCTACAAGCTGCACAGTGTGGTCAAAAATAAAGAAAAAAAGAAAGAAACCATAGTTGTTTGGGTTGGTAGGTATAGGAGAATAGAGATATAGGGCTCAGTAAGCTCAGACACAGAAACTAATGATTGCATTAAACAGGATATGTATCAAAGAGCACAGTTACACAACCCTCTTAAGAAAGAGAGATACCATTTCAGTGAAAAAATCAGGACATGTACCAGGGTTCAGCCCTGGTGGATCCAGGGTAATTCAAAGCGGGGATGGAGTTGGTGTCTTAGAAAAGAATTATTTAATGAGAAATATAAAGAGATTAGGAAAGAATAGTGTAGTAGGAAAATTAGTGGAGAAAATACTCTGAATAACTTGGTTTATGTGGAAAGCTAATAAAACCTCAAGACAAGAGGTTTACACCATCTATGTAGGCCACCGGTGCCCTCTTGAATAGCCGAGGGTGCCCCGCCTTGGGTTCCCTTTCACGTGGGTCTTAGAAGCCAGGGGAAGTAAGTAGACAGGGTGAGCCTCCATGCCCCAGATGGGAATACAGCCAGAAGAGGAGAGGGAGGAAGAGAGAGAGAGAGGGAGAGGGAGAGAGAGTTGACATGAGGGGAGCCAGATTTTCAAGAAACCAGTTCGAGAAGCTGATCTGAGAAACTGATCCATTCAGGAAAGCTTTTTATACTTTTGGTTGTACATAGAGATCAATAGATAATACAAAAATATGCCACATCAGTAGCCCTGACTTTTATTGAGACCAGGCTTTCTCTCTGCATACCTAGCTGTATACACAAGTCTTAGGTGATTTACATCACCTTCTGGCCAGAAGGCCTATTAGCATTTTACTGTCCTTTTCTGAAAAGGGTCTGTTAACCAGAAAACTTACTTGCCCTTAAAAGTGTTGTTCTTTCCAAAGTCTGGTGCCACTCTCAAAGCACTAAATAAAGTTACATTCCTTACACAGCAAGGGCACAACTATTTATAACAAAGAAAGAGAAGTACAGTGATTTATAACAAAGAGAAAATTAATTAACTCAAAAATCTAATGTTGCTAACATCAAAACTACTATATTCCTTTTCTGTATCCCAATTATATTGATTAATATCCTTCAGGTGCCTAAAATATAAAGAATATGAAGGCCTGGCAGCAGTCTTTGACTCAACAGTGAAACCCATCACCAATATAATTTTTAGTTCTTTAGAAAAGGCTCTATATTAAGCTTTGTGCCTCTTGCACTTGGGGGGCTGTAAACAATCACAGGTATAGTTAAACGTGTCAGGCAAGTTAGAGAGCCATCAAATGGATTTGAACTGAAACATTCATTTCATATGCAGGAGACTAATGGGATCTCTAAGTTAATTTTTTCGAGGGAAAGGTGGTCAGGAATAGCCCCCTGTAATGTCAGAAGAGTATACTATAGCAGACAGTAAACAGACAGATTTTGGTTTCGAGTAGAAGCTCAGTAAACTCGCCTTGCCCTGTCAGGTCTCTCCACATGACCTTGTCATGAGTGGGATCTCCTGTGCTGGCTCCCGGCAGACATGTTTTATGGGATATTGACACCAAGCTGGACCATGAAGGGGCTTCCCAGGGACAGATTCTTCTCCACCCCTGTCCCTTGCCTCTTGTTTGTAAAAAAATATTTGACCTTCTAGACCTTTCCTAATTTCTGAAGAACAAAGTAACTGAGGAAAAAAAAAAAAAACAGAAATGAAAGAAAACAGTCAAGCAAAGCAAAATAATAATAATTTAGCCAGAAAACACAGTCAGTTCAAATCAGTTCAGTCGCTCAGTCTTGCCCGATTCTTTGCGACTTCATGAATTGCAGCACGCCAGGCCTCCCTGTTCATCACCAACACCTGGAGTTCACTCAGACTCACATCCATCGAGTCAGTGAGGCCATCCAGTCATCTCATCCTCTGTCCTCCCCATCTCCTCCTGTACCCAATCCCTCCCAGCATCAGAGTCTTTCCAATGAGTGAACTCTTAACATGAGGTGGCCAAAGTACTGGAGATTCAGCTTTAGCATCATTCCTTCCAAGGAAGTCCCAGGGATGATCTCCTTTACAATGGACCGGTTGGATCTCCTTGCAGCCCAAGGGACTCTCAAGAGTCTTCACCAACACCACAGTTTAAAAGCATCAATTACTTGTTGCTCAGCCTTCTTCACAGTCCAACTCTCACATCGATACATGACCACAGGAAAACCATAGCCTTGACTAGACAGAACTTAGTCAGCAAAGTAATGTCTCTGATTTTGAATATGCTATCTCGGTTGGTCATAACTTTTCTTCCAAGGAGTAAGCATCTTCTAATTTCATGGCTGCAGTCACCATCTGCAGTGATTTTGGAGCCCCCCAAAATAAATTCTGGCACTGTTTCCACTGTTTCCCCATCTATTTGCCATGAAGTGATGGGACTGGATGCCATGATCTTCGTTTTCTGAATGCTGAGCTTTTAGCCAACTTTTTCACTCCCACTTTCACTTTCATCAAGATGCTTTTTGTTCTCCTTCACTTTCTGCCATAAGGGTTGTGTCACTTGCATATGTGACATTATTGATATTTCTCCCAGCAATCTTGATTCCAGCTTGTGTGTCTTCCAGTCCAGCGTTTCTCATGATGTACTCTGCATATAAGTTAAATAAGCAGGGTTACAATATACAGCCTTGGTGTACTCCTTTTCCTATTTGAAACCAGTCTGTTGTTCCATGTCCAGTTCTAACTGTTGCTTCCTGACTTGCATATAGGTTTCTCAAGAGGCAGGTGAGGTGGTCTGGTATTCCCATCTCTGTCAGAATTTTCCAGAGTTGATTGTCATTCACACTGTCAAAGGCTTTGGCATAATCAATAAAGAAGAAATAGATATTTTTTCTGGAACTCTCTTGCTTTTTCCATGATCCAGCAGATATTGGCAATTTGATCTCTGTTTCCTCTGCCTTTTCTAAACCAGCTTGAACATCAGGAAGTTCACGGTTCACGTATGGCTGAAGCCTGGCTTGGAGAATTTTGAGCATTACTTTACTAGCATGTGAGATGAGTGCTATTGTGTGGTAGTTTGAGCATTCTTTGGCATTGCCTTTCTTTGGGATTGGAATGAAGACTGACCTTTTCCAGTCCTGTGGCCACTGCTGAGTTTATCAAATTTGCTGGTATATTGAGTGTAGCACTTTCACAGCATCATCTTTAAGGATTTGAAATAGCTCAACTGGAATTCCATCATCTCCAGTAGCTTTGTTCGTAGTGATGCTTTCTAAGGCCCACTTGACTTCACATTCTCTGGCTCTAGATGAGTGATCACACCATCGTGATTATCTGGGTTGTGAAGATCTTTTTTGTACAGTTCTTCTGTGTATTCTTGTCACCTCTTCCTAATATCTTCTGTTTATTTTAGGTCCAGACCATTTCTGTCTTTTTCAAGCCCATCATTGCATGAAATAGTCCCTTGGTGTCTCTAATATTCTTGAAGAGATCTCTAGTCTTTCCCATTCTGTTGTTTTCCTCCATTTCTTTGCATTGATCACTGAAGAAGGCTTTCTTTTCTCTTCTTGCTATTCTTTGGAACTCTACATTTAGATGCTTATATCTTTCCTTTCTCCTTTGCTTTTCACTTCTCTTCTTTTTCACAGCTATTTGTAAGGCCTCCCCAGACAGCATTTTTTTTTTTTTTTTTTGTATTTCTTTTCCACGGTCTTGATCCCTGTCTCCTGTAGAATGACAGGAACCTCATTCCATAGTTCATCAGGCACTCTATCAGTTCTAGCCCCTTAAATCTATTTCTCACTTCCACTGTATAATCATAAGGGATTTGATTTAGGTCATACCTCAATGGTCTAGCAGTTTTCCCTACTTTCTTCAATTTGAATCTGAATTTGGTAATAAGTTCTTGATCTGAGCCACAGTTAATTCCTCCTTGAGGGCTGTAGATAATTTCCTGAGCCATATCCTTGAGTTTTCCAGGTACTAAAGCCCTCACGAGGTAGAATAAGTTAATTCTGTGCTGACCACCAGCAGGTAGGCCCCAGATCAGCAGAAGGTTGATGACTGAGATTCTCAAAACATCACTTTGTTACTTTACCATCAACCAATCAAATAAGAGTCCTTTGGACAGCAAGGAGATCAAACCAGTCAATCCCAGAAATATTGATCCAGAATTTTCACTGGAAGGACTGATGCTGAAGCTTCAATACTTTGACCACCAATGTAAAGAAACTATTCAATGGAAAAGACTCCGATGCTGGAAAAGATTGAAGGCAAGAGGGACAAGGGGTAAAGAAGATGAGATGGCTAGATAACATCAGTAACTCAATGAACATGCGTTTGAGCAAACTCTGGGAGATGGTGAAGAATAGGGAAGCCTGTCATGTTGCAGTCCATGGGGTGGCAAAGAATTGGACATGACTTGAGACTGAGCACACAATAGCTGATCACACACTCTCTCTCACACTGTCTTTAAAAATTCTTCCCTGAAAGCCATCAGGCAGTTTTGAGCATGCACTTCTTGCTTGGGCTTATGTTAAAACTGTACTTGCCTATGCTACAACCTGGTGTCAGTAGACTGCCTTTGCTGGGTGTCAGGCAAATTGACCCACTTTTGGTTCCATAACTATATATGACAGCCTTATATGACAGTGATGCAATACTTAAAATTTTAATATCTCTTATTCTGAATATCTGAAAGGATCTTATTAGCAGATTTCTTATCAGCAAAATTAGAATTCCAAGGATTGAGATAAGTTTTAGAATTATAGAAACTAGCTATTGAGGAAATGTCAGAAGAAATAGTCTGAAAGAAAGCAGAGTGATAGAGAATCTTTCCTGGAAGATATTTTTTAAACGATGAATGATTTATATACATCAAGAAAGTCAGTGAGGGCTTATAGGGTTATAATCTTGTCAGGATAATAGTTGTAACATTTTTTGCTTTGTTTTAAAGTTTAAATCAGCTTATTAAATTTACTTTTGATGTGTTTTTAATTTCTTTAATAGAGAGGTAGGATAGCAAAATAGGAGTATATTCTCTGAAGCTATATTTCCTGAGTTTATAATTCAGTATGTAAATAGATCATAATCTCTATTGTTTATGGAAATAATAATAAGTGTCCACCTGATAAAATAGTTCAGGAGATTCAATGACTTGATACATGAAAAAATCTTAGGGCAAAACTGTTCCCATTATAAGTATCACATAAATGTTTACTTCAAGTATCATTATCAGTATTTAGTAGTCTGAGTGTGCAGTATAAGCTAATATACAAGTATTAGTGCCAAATTGACAAAGTCCAAAATGGAAGAAGCTGGTGATCTCCAGGCAAATTAATTAAAAAATTATCCCTGCAACTGCTGTAGAAAGAGCACCTCCAAAATAAATAAATAAATAAATAAATAAATAAACCTATTGTGAGGCAATTATTTTATTCATCTCTTTAAGTAGAATATTTTGGTGACAAGAATGAAATATTTCTCATTATCATATGAGGATAGATTTTAGAAAGGTTGCAATCAAGACAGTAGCCCCCAAATCAATAAAAATAGGTTTATTTTATTGCTAACATAAGCCTGTTAGTCCTGAGATTTTTGTGAAAGTTGTTTCCACCAAACATAATAGTAAAACACTTGTGTACTTATGAAGTACAAAACTTCTTTTCAGTGCTTTGCATTAATGTTCACAATTGAAAGTCACAACAACCTTAGGGAGTATATATCCTTAGCATTCCTAATTTAAACATGAAGGAAAAGCACATTAAAATTTAAAAAAAAATAAAAGCTTTCCCATAATCACACAGCTAGAAATTACAAAGCTTGTTCCAGTAATGGCAGAGTTGCTTATATCAAATTAACCCTCCTGCAGGAAACATTACCAACTGGTGGGCAAATATAAAATATCATAGTTAAAAGTACTGGAGTCTGAACAGAGGCTTACAGATATGTGAAGGAATTTAACTCCGGAATGGAAGGGCTTAATTTGGGGGAGATCTTCATTTATACAGCTTTCTCCTATGGTTATTTCTTAGGCTCACTGAGCAGAACACAATAGAAAGTTACACTCTTGCTGGCCTGAGGAATAAGTGACATTAAGAGAGACTAGAAAGTGAGAGGACTGTTGGGATATGAGAGAGCCATAAAGCTATAAGCCAAAAATATGCACATAAATTCCCAGAGATTTTCTATTGACCTCAGAACTGAAGTTAAAATTCCAAAGATGAAAGGGAGAAAACCTCACTTGGAAAGCTAAAATACCTGGGCAGAGTTCTCAGCCACTTCTCGATGAGTTTGGAGTTGACTTGATAACATACAGAAACGTGCCAAATACTTTGAGCTTTCCTTTATTGTTCCAGGAGGGCTGCACTGCATTATGACTGAGGCATTATCTTTAGCATGAAATTTTATTTTTAATTATAGTTGATATACACTGTTGTGTTTCAGGTGTTCTTGCATACATAACTATTTTTAATAGATTATTTTCCATTTAGGTTATTATAAAATATTGAATAGAGTTTCCTGTTCTATATAGTAGGACCTTGTTCATTATTTTATGTATAGAAGTGTGTATTTGTTAATCGAAATGTTCAGATTTTTCTGTCCCTCCCCACCGTTCCTCCTTGGTAACCGTAAGTTTGTTTTTGAAGTCTATGAGTCTGTTGCTGTTTTGTAAATAAGTTAATTTGTATCATTGTTTTAGATTTCACATGTAAGTGATATCATATGATATTTGTCTTGCTCCGAATTGCTTCATTTTTGATGATAATTTCTAGACCATCCATGTTGCTGCAAATGGCATTATTTAATTCTTTTTATGGCTAAGTAATATTCCCCTGTATATATGTATCACATCTTCTTTATCCATTATTTTGTTGGTAGACATTTAGGTTGCTTCCTTGTCTTGCCTATTATAAATAGTGCTACTATAAATATTGGGATGCATATATGTTTTTGAATTATGGTTTCTCCAGATATATGCCCATGAGTGGGATTGCTAGAAAACTAAAATATAAAGTTTCTTATGCACAGAATTTATATAGATTCACAATACAAAGTATGAAATTGAATATCTACTAAGTCAAGGATATATCCTGGATATTTCAGAGCCCATTAACCATAAAACTCAACTTTGTGAAAAGAGTTACAGAATCAAAATATCATATCATGATATATCACCCAGTTTAATGTTAAATTTTAATAGGGTGAGAATAAAGAGAAAGTGTAATCCTGAATCAAAAGATCAGTATATGAAGACAGAAACACAAATAGGGTAGGTGTTTAAATAACTGTAAAATAAGCTTAAGATCATGATCTGAGCCACAGTCAGTGCCTGGTTTTCATTTTCTTGACTGTATAGAGCTTTTCCATCTTTGGCTGCAAATAATATAGTCAGTCTGATTTTGGTGTTTACCATCTGGTGATGTCCATGTGTAAAGTCTTCTCTTGTGTTTTGCATTTCTTTCCCCTGCCAAAAAAAAAAAAAAAAAAAGACATGCAAAAAGGCAAAATGGTTGTTTGAGGAGGCCTTATAGATAGCTATGAAAAGAAGAGAAATGAAAGGCAAAGGAGAAAAGGAAAGATATATCCATTTGAATGCAGAGTTCCAAAGAGTAGCAAGGAAAGATAAGAAAGCCTTCCACAATGATCAGTGCAAAGAAATAGAGGAAAATAATAGAATGGGAAAGACTATAGATCCCTTCAAGACAATTAGAGATACTAAGGAAAATTACCAACTCCTGGGCTTCCCTGGTGTCTCAGAGGTCAAAGCGCCTGCCTTTGATGCAGGAGACCCGGGTTCAATCCCTGAGTCGGGAAGATCCCTTGGAGAAGGAAATGGCAATCCACTCCAGTATTCTTGCCTGGAGAATCCCACGGACGGAAAAGCCTAGTAGGTTACAGTCCAGGGGGTCGCAAAGAGTTGGACACGACAGAGCAACTTCACCTTCACCTTCAAGGAAAATTTTAATACAAAGATGGGCACAATAAAGGGCAGAAATGGTATGGATCTACCAGAAGCAGAAGATATAATTAAGAAGAGGTGGCAAGAATACATAGAAGAACTATACAGAAAAGACCTTCATGACCCGGATAATCACGATGATATGATCACTCAACTAGAGCCAGGCATCCTGAAATGTGAAGTCAAGTGGGCCTTAGGAAGTGTCACTATGAACAAAGCTGGTGGAGATGATGGAATCCCAGTTGAGCTACTTCAAATCCTAAGATATGATGCTGTGAAAGTGCTGCACTAAACATGCCAGAAAATCGGGAAAACTCAGCAGTGTTCACAAGACTGGAAAAGGTCAGTTTTCTTTCCAATCCCAAGGAAGACAATGCCAAAAATGTTCAAGCTACTGCATAATTGCACTCATCTCACACGCAAGCAAAGTAATGTTCAAAATCCTCCAAGCAAGGCTTAAAAATTATGTGAACCATGAACTTCCAGATGATCAAGCTGAGTTTAGAAAAGGCAGAGGAACCAGAGATCTAGTTGCCAACATCCACTGGATCATAGAAAAACCAAGAAAGTTACAGAAAAACATCTGCTTTATTGACTATGCCAAAGCCATTGACTGTGTGGATCACAACAAACTGTGGAAAATACTTAAAGAGATAGGAATTCCAGACCACCAGACTTGCTTGCTTAGAAATTTGTATACAGGTCAGGAAACAGCAGTTAGAACTGTACATGGAACAGCAGACTAGTTCCAGATACGAAAAGGAGTACTTCCAAGGCTGTATAATGTCACCCTGCTTATTTAACTTATACATTATGTGAAATATAGAATATTTATGTTAAATATTGATTATTCTAGAATATAGAATAATACATAATAATGTTAATATAGAAACTAGGAAAGACTGAGCATCATGTATTCAAGAAGCACTAACTAGATATCGAATACAACCCAGATTAAGAGTAGTGTGTATTAATTGCATGTCAGAGTTGTTTTCAGTTTTTGTTGCTTTGATTTGGGGGGAAGATATGAAAAATTGGTGAGATCAAAATGATAGTAAGATTGTTGTATTAAAGAAGTTGCAAGTCTGCCTGTGTGTACTTTGGAGAAAAGAAGAATGAGAAGAAACATAATGTAGGTCTATGTATATTTGAAGAATCATTGTAAAAATGTGGTAACAAAGAATGCTTGTTTCCCCTGTGTAAGGCTAGGACAAATAAGTTGAAACTAAAGACATACTTGCATTTATCATAGATCTTTTTGATGTATAAGGCTACTCATTGGTGGAAAAAACTGTCCTGGAATATAACAATTTTCTTTTCTAGAATAATAGCCATTTATCAGCTGTAATTCTAGCTTAAACTCTAATATTATGTTCCTGCTGCTGTTCCTGCTGCTGTTCCTGCTGCTGTTCCTGCTGTTCCTGATGCTGCTGCTGCTAAGTCACTTCAGTTGTGTCCAACTCTGCATGAATAGTTAAATATAAATGCAGCATTCCTGCTTAAGTAAAGCAAATGATTTTAAGAAAGTGACCAGATTTGAAAGTCACTTGAATATCTACCCATTCTATGAATTTCCAGAGATATAGGGAAACAAAGGTGATAATTAAGGATAGACTTGAGATGTCAATTTCCTGGGCCACTATAATTGGAATTTAGATACCAGACTTGTATATCAAAAAATAGAAATAATGATAAAATAAAAACAAAATAAATGATGTTAGAAAGATATAATTTTTCTCATTTTCAATTTTAAAACATATGTTTAAACATATCTCAGTGTTTAAAAATATGTAAATTAATCATTAATCACAACAGACTGCTATTATTTATTATACTTTGAATGAATTTCATGGTACAGCAATCATTTGTCGTAAACTAATTGTTGGATGTTAGCAGGCAGAAAAGAATTAGGACATGGCTATAGACAGAGTGGAATGAGAACCATAAACTTAGCATGCTAAGACTGCTTTCTACTGAGAGAAAGATGGCATCTGAATATCAACTGTGACATGTGGTGTTCCAGGTAATGGATTTATTAGTGAAGAATTGGAAAGAAAACTTACCACTCATATTTTATTTCTCTAATCTCATGAAAGAAAAACACAACTGATGTGAAACTGATTCGTTGGCTTGATATTTGTCATAGCTATGCTAACGCAACATTCTACCAGGAAAATTCTTTCACTGCAGCCAAGGAAGTGTCTGTGCATTAGATGGAGGAGTAAAACATGATTATACTAGCCTTCATTTGTATAATACTCTTAAAATATGAATAGCTAAAATAAAATTGTTTGTATTCTAAGAGACTTGACCGTCAAAAAATGCTAATTCAGAGAGTACTGGAGAGTTTTCAGATTACTTAGTTTTACAACTTCTAAATTATTGTTATTTTAAATATAGTTCATGTTAATTATGTTCAGAGGAAAGCATTGGAATATTCTCAGCATAAGCTTATATTTGTATTACCAAAAATAAAAATCACTTTACATTACAACCATGTTTGACAGCTCATAAACATTCAACAAGAATAGAAAAATGTCTCATAAAGCCTTGGTTGTATTACAAAGTTAAATGTACTCTGAATTTAATTTAACAGCTTTAGACAAATATTTTTTAAGTCAATAAAACTGTGACCTCTGTAATAGTTAAACTGAGCTTTATTGTGTTCTTGTAAACAATTTCCTACCAAAAGAAACACTACATTCCTCATGTCATCTCAAACATTGGGGCATGGCCATCCCATGGCATAAGGTGAATACTCACACACACACACACATTGATATAAATAATATTTCTTTATTAGATAAAATAAATTTATACAATAAAATATAAATTCAATAATTAAAGAAACAAGGACAGCAAATATAAGCCAGTTCAGTTCAGTCGCTCAATTGTGTCTGACTCTTTGCGACCCCATGAATCAAAGCATGCCAGGACGCCCTGTCCATCATCAACTCCCGGAGTTCACCCAGACTCACGTCCATCGAGTCAGTGATGCCATCCAGCCATCTCATCCTCTGTTGTCCCCTTCTCCTCCTGCCTCCAATCCTTCCCAGCATCAGAGTCTTTTTCCAATAAGTCAACTCAGCATGAGGTGGCCAAACTTCTGGAGTAAGTTCAGCATCATTCCCTCCAAAGAAATCCCAGGGCTGATCTCCTACAGAATGGACTGGTTGGATCTCCTTGCAGTCCAAGAAAGCCAAGCAATAGGCAAAAATTTAACTGAAAGCTTAATAAACTTGAAAATGCCAACATATATTGTTAAAATCAATTGCTTCATATAGAAGTCAAAAGTGTTCTGTGAGATAACTATGTGACAACTCCCCAATAGAGGGTCAGAGCAAATAGTATGAAGTCCTAATGAATGGATTGTTTCAACTATGGAAGAATCAGAAAATAGAGGTCAATCTAATGTATGGTCTTTCAACAGACTGTGGTTGTTCAGTCACTCCGTCGTTGTCTGACTTGGCGACCCTATGTACTGAAAGGCTAGGCTTCCCTGTCCTTCACCATTTTCTAGTTTGCTCATACTCATTTCCATTGAGTTGAATATGTCATCCAACCATCTTGTCCTCTGTCATCCACGTCTCCTCCTACCTTTAATCTTTCCCAACCTCAGGGTCTTTTCTAATGATTTGGCTCTTGCCATCAGATGACCAAAGTATTGGAGTTTCAGCATTAGTCCTTCTAATGAATATTCAGGGTTGATTTTCTTTAGGTTTGACTAGTTTGATCTCTTTTCAGTCCAAGGGATTATCAAGAGTCTTCTCCAACACCACAGTTCAAAGCATCAGTACTTCAGCACTCAGCCTTCTTTATGGTCCAGCTCTCACATCCATCCATGACTACTGGAAAAATCGTAGCTTTGATGATACAGACCTTTGTCATCAAGGTAACACATCTGTTTTTTTAATATGCTGTCTAGGTTGGTCACAGCTGTTCTTCCAAGGAACAAGTGTCTTTTAATTTGATGGCTGCAGTCTCCATCTGCAGTGGTTTTGGAGTTCAAAAAAATAAAATCTCTCACTTTGTGCTTTGCTTCCCCACCCATTTGCTATGAACTGATAGGACTGGATTCCAGGATCTTAGTGTTTTGGATGCTGAGTTTTAAGCCAGCTTTTACACTCTCCTGTTTCACCATCATCAACAGGCTCATTAGTTCCTCTTCATTTTCTCCTGTAAGTCACCTGCATATCTGAGGTTGTTGATAATTCTCCCAGAAATCTTGATTCCAGCTTGTGCTTCATCCATCTCAGCATTTTGTAGGATGACAATATATAGCCTTGACACTTCCTTTCCCAGTTTGGAACCAGTCTGTTGTTCCATGTCCAGTTCTACCTGTTGCTTGTTGACCTGCATACAGGTTTCACTGAGGCAGGTAAAGTGATCTGATGTTCCCATCTCTTTTAGAATTTTCCACAGTTTGTTATGATCCACACAGTCAAAAGCTTTGAATAGTCTATAGAGCAGAAGTAGATGTTTTCCTGGAACTCTTTTGCTTTTTCTATGATCCAACAGATGTTGGCAATTTAATCTCTGGTTCTTTTGCCTTTTTAAAATCCGGCTTGTACATCTGAAAGTTCTCTGTTCATGTACCATTAAAGCCTCATTTGAAGGATTTGGGGACATTACTTTGCTAGCATATGATATGAGTGCAATTGTGCAGTAGTTTGAACATTCTTTGACATTGTCCTTGGGATTGAAATGAAAACTGACCTTTTCCAGTCCTGTGACACTGCTGAGTTTTCCAAATTTGCTGGCATATTGAGTGCAGCATCATCTTTTAGGATTTGAGATAGCTCAGTTGGAATTCACCAAATTAAATGCTTTCTGAATGCCTACCTTTTGAAAGAACTATTCTTAATACTTGGCATAAAACAAAGAACAGACAGACACATTCTATGGTTTTTTGCCTCCTACATTCTAGTTGGTAGGTCAAATGCAAAAGAAAAATCAATAAATGAAAAAAGATTCTTATATAACAAAATTCCATCTAAATAAGTGCTGTAAAGATACAGTAAATAGAATAAGAAGATAGAATGCAATTAGGGAATCATAGATCTCTCTAAGAAAGTGATTTTTGAACAGAGATGCAAAGGAAGTGAATGAGCAGTCTTACAGATACATATGTGAGAAGTGTTTCGGACAATGAAAATATTAGATACCAAATTGGGATAAATTTTTGAGAAATATTAATGGATGGCAGAGGGGCAGATCACTTGGAGTTCCATGATCATAATATTTGTGCAGAAGAAATCCAAGAGAAAAGTGTCTGTGTTTAAGGGGGAGAGCATGAATTAATTTACACTCATAATGATCACAGGATACAGCCTAAAAATACACAAGAAAACTTTTATTGGGAGCTTACAGTTTTAGTTCAGATGAAGTATAATGGTGCTTTGGTCTAAGATGGAAGTAATTAAAAACAGTCTAATTCTGGAATTAATTTGGAAATAGCTCTGACACTATTTGATGAGGTTTTATATATGGTGTGTGGGTGAAAGGATTCCAGAGTGGCTCCAAGTTTTCTGACCTGAGGAAATTGATCTCGATAATCACTAATTTAATAAAAATGAGAATAATCAAGTTTGAAGGAAGAAATAAAGAAATTGGTTTCGGAGAATGTTAGGTGTGAAATGCCTTTGGGACATTAAAGAGGGGATAATGAGACATTGAAATGTGAGTCAGAATACAGGGGAAATGTCATGGCTAAGGATAACTATTTTGGAGTCATCACAATAGACATTTAAGGTCATGAACCTACATGTGATCCTGTATCAGTTTAGTTCAGTTCTTCAGTCATGCCCAACTCTTTGCGACCCCATGAATCGCAGCACACCAGGCCTCTCTGTCCATCACCATCTCCCGGAGTTCACTCAAACTCATGTCCGTTGAGTTGGTGATGCCATCCATCCTCTGTTGTCCCTTTCTCCTCCCTCCCCCAGTCCCTCCTAGCATCAGGGTCTTTTCCAGTGAACCAACTCTTCGCATGAGGTGGCCAAAGTATTGGAGTTTCAGCTTTAGCATCAGTTCTTCCAATGAACACCAGACTGATCTCCTTTAGGATGGACTTGTGGGATCTCTTTGCAGTGATCCTGTATAGAGTATGTTAAAATAAGGAAGAGAAGAGGTCATAGAGCATTAAGCCCTGGTGCATACTGGGTGCACCCACCATGTTGGTGGTCAGGAACATTCCAGCAAAGGTGAATCAGGAAAACAGCCCATGAAATCAGATAAAAACTAAGAGAATCACAAGGGTATTTGTCTCAGATATTTACTATGAGAACTTCATTGAGTTCCTGGAAGTAAAACAAAAAGATTATTTGACATGCAATATGGTGAATGGATTCGTTGGATCCAGTAAAAATAGAGAAATGAGTCAGAGGATCATTTCATTTGATTAGGTGACCTATCTTAGCAAGATAACTTGAAGCAAAAACCAGGATGAAGGAAATATTGGAACTAAAATCACACTTAGTAAAGTATTCTCAAAATACTTATATATATATATATATATATATATATATATAATTGATTCATATGAGGTTTTTCCAGAAGAAAAAGTAGAAAAATCCTTACAAAAGGAAAGAATGATTGATTGTTTCAAGTGATTCTAAGATCAAGAAAACAAGAAAAAGTTTTTAATTTGTCAGCAATGAAATCATCAGTAATATTTAAGTACATTGGTTTAGGAAAATTATAGGTGTGGAAGCCTGAAAGGAAAAGAAATGGATGATAAGGGGCTTACATTCTCGCCAAAAGATCCTATATATCCCCAAGAGAACCTGACCTATTCACAACAGCCATTAAATCATCCAGTATCCTGCTGCTGAAATTATGACAGTCACTCATTCTGCACTGTGTCATGAGCTAAATATTTTGATATTGTCAGATCCACAGATTTATTCAATCAATATTCAAACTTAAAAGTTCTACCAAATGATAAAGAGTATTCTGGATGCTTCAGAAGGTCATTTGAAAAAGTGATGACTGGATAGAAATAGAATTGCATGAAAGCTTGAAAATCACAGATTTCTTGACTCCATCAAGAGAGATGGCTTTATATAGGGACATACACTGATAACTTAAAAATCTCTAGAGGAGAAGGCAATGGCAGCCCACTCTAGTACTCTTGCCTGGAAAATCCCATGGACAGAGGAGCCTGGTAGGCTGCAGTCCATGGGGTCACTAAGAGTCAAGAAACGACTGAGTGACTTCACTTTCACTTTTCACTTTTATGCATTGGAGAAGGAAATGGCAACAGCACTCCAGCATTCTTGCCTGGAGAATCCCAGGGATGGGGGAATCTGGTGGACTGCCATATATGGGGTTGCACAGAGTTGGACACGACTGAAGCAACTTAGCAGCAGCAGCAGCAGCAGATCGTACCCTTATGGCAGAAAGTGAAGAGAAACTAAAACACCTCTTGATGAAAGTGAAAGAGGAGAGTGAAAAAGTTGACTTAAAGCTCAACATTCAGAAAACTAAGGTCATGGCATCGCCCCATCACTTCATGGGAAATAGATGAGGAAACACTGGAAACAGTGTCAGACTTAATTTTCTTGGGCTCCAAATTCACTGCAGATGGTGATTGCAGCCGTGAAATTAAAAGACACTTACTCCTTGGAAGGAAAGTTATGGCTAAGTTAGACAGCATATTAAAAAGCAGAGACATTATTTTGCCAACAAAGGTCTGTCTATTCAAGGGTATGGTTTTTCCAGTGGTCATGCATGGATGTGAGAGTTGGACTGTGAAGAAAGCCGAGGACTAAAGAATTGATGCTTTTGAACTGTGGTGTTGGAGAAGACTCTTGAGAGTCCCTTGGACTGCAAGGAGTTCCAACTAGTTCATCCTAAAGGGGATCAGTCCTGGGTGTTCATTGGAAGGACTGATGCTGAGGCTGAAACTTCAGTACTTTGGCCACCTCATGCGAAGAGTTGACTCATTGGAAAAGACTCTGATGCTGGGAGGGATTGGGAGCAGGAGGAGAAGGGGACGACAGAGAATGAGATGGCTGGATGGCATCACCGACTCAATCAACATGAGTTTGGGTAAACTCTGGGAGTTGGTGATGGAGAGGAGGTCTGGCGTGCTGCAATTCATGGGGTCACAAAGGGTCAGACATGACTGATCAATTGAACGGAACTGAACTGAACTGATCATACCACTGGGCTTCCCTGGTAAGTCAGCAGTAAAGAATCTGCCTACCCATGCAGGAGATGTGGTTTCAATCCCTGGGTCGGGATGATCCCCTGAAGAAGGAAATGGCAACTCATCCAGTATTCATGCCTGAGAAAGCCCATGGACAGAGAAGCATGGCATGCTATAGCCCATGGGGTCTCAAAGAGCTGGACACAATTTAGCGACTGAAAAACAACCATCGTACCACTGGGTGATGGTTGAGATAATTTCATGTGACAGACTGCCATGGCACTGAAGATCACAAAAACTCATTCGAGAAAAAGAGGTTATTTCCTTTTTAAATCATCTCTTTGATCCTGCACTGCCTCCCTCCCCAGCACTTTGCTGCTGTCTCTCCCCAGAGCAGGAGCTGCAGCTTTTCACTCCTTGAACTTGCCAGACTTTCCCTTCTGACCACAGTCTTCCCTGATGGCTCAGAGGGTAAAGAATCTGCCTGCAAGGCAAGAGACCTGTGTTTGATCCCTGGGTTGGGAAGATCCCTTGGAAAAGGGATTGGCAACCCACTCTAGTATTCTTACCTGGAGAATTCCATGGACAGTGGAGCCTGGTGGGCTACAATCTGGGAGAGCGCAAAGAGTCGAACGTAGCTGAGTAACTAACACTTCATTTCCTTTTGACCACAGTCAATAAAAGAAGTCTCAGTGAAGTACCAGACCATTTTTTGTAACACTTACTTGTCTCCCTTTTTAGAGAAAAAGCAGTGGTCCTCAAATTTAGGGGATGGAACAGTCAACAGTAGCTAGCTAAGATTTAATAACATTGTTATATGTTAATTTGTACAGTTGCCATCTGTACATGGCAAGTGCTTCTGGCTTTGCCTTTACAGTAGTAGTATAAAGTTTCCTTTCAAATAAATTTATAGAAATAATGTGTCTGCTTAAAGAAAAATAGTACATAATAGTATAAGTGATATTAGATTGTAATAAAAATCGTAATTGCTACCACTTACTAGAAAAAAAAATTAAAAAATAAAAATCTCTAGAGAACATATTTAGAATCTTGTGAATAAATCATAAGAACAACAAAAAGGAGGGATGAGAATAATACTTAATTGTTGTGTGTTTAGCATTGTGTTAGATGTTTTATCTGTTTATATTCTACTTTACATATGAGAAAACTCAGGACATATTTGAGAGCTGGAGCAATATGTCTCAAAACCTGAGGGCCTTTGAAGCCCATAAGACTTAAAAATATCTGATGTTATAATCTCTATCTTTCATTTTAACTTTAGTTCACATCTAACTTTCATTATTATTGTTTGTACTAAACTTAACAGCAGTCTTCTACTTTTTTTTTTCTTTTGGCCTGAGGCACAGATAAATCCTCTAGTCCATATGCTAGATACACATGTGGTGAAAGCTTTATGAGGATTATTATACTAAATTAAAATAAGCAAACAAAAAATACAACATTATATTTGTACCAAGCTGCTTTGCTCTGCTGCCAGCAGATTTTTTTTTTTAATGTTCAAGTTTCAATATAAGAGCAGCCATTTGAAGCCAACTATTCAATTAAACTTTTTTCTTGAGAAAAATTCAACATTCATTGTTTTCTAAAGCTTTAGATGACTATGAACAAATATTATGAAAATTAGCCTAAAATCTGCATTTCTCTTTTCTCTAATTTTCAAACCTTTAATTATTAAGGGTCCTTATGTACTACCTCATGGAATTCACAATATAATGTTTAAGATTATTTTCAAAACTATTTTTACAGTGAGCAAATATTTTTAGGTAAAGTCAAAGTGAGCTAGGAGGGAGATTGGACCATTAAATATATGCTATTAATTCCAGCACAGTTGCTGGAGAAGTGTAACAAATTTTAGCACTAGGCTTTTCAGCAGCCAATGCAAACAGGAGAACATTATCACTCTGTTTATTTATAGTATGCTTAAGATGAAAGTAAACCAGATGTTCTATAGAAGAATGATGTGCCTGGCCTCAGAAAAGAGAGAAATTTCTCCTGAGACCTCTTGAGTGAACACTGTATAATATAGTA
>SJYC01029495.1:0-10504 GCA_006408675.1 Madoqua kirkii | reverse complement strand
TATATTTCTATAAATATTTCTATATGTAACCAATCTGTATCTATATTCAGATAGGTATGAACTCATAATGATATCTCCATCTCTGACTCATTACTACATGGATAAATATAATTTCCTCAGATTACTTTTCCCATAAACTCATACTGCAACAGAGAGAAACCTGGTTTCCATCATCCACTATGGATGTTCAAGTCTAGTATACATGTACAATAGTATTAGAATTATAGGCACATAACCCATGGAAAACAACTTTATTGACTAGATCACACTGTTTACGCATTATTTTTTAGCATTTACTCATATGAATCTACTTACTTCCAGTTACTTAGATCATCATACTTTTTCTCTGTCCCATCTAAAGAGTTGTTTAATATATTAATAACTCAGTAAGCTGATTGTTTCATATTCTTCATTCTATTGTAGGATCATCAGAACTCAAATTATTTAACCTTAATTGGGCTTACTTGGTGGCTTAGTGATAAAGAACCCACCTGCCAATGCAGGAGGTAAGAGTTTGATCCCTGGATCAGGAAGATAACCCTGGAGAAGAAAAAAGCAACCCACTCCAGTATTCCTGCTTGGAAAATCCCATGGACAGAGGAGTTGGGTAGACTGCAGTCCATGAAGTTACAAAAGAGTTGGACATAACTTACTAACAGCAAAGTGTGTACATTAGAGTTTACCATTTGGCCTGTAAATTTGAATTTTAACAAATGCATAAAATTATATATCTGCCATACCAGTATCATACAACTAGGTTTATCGCCCCCAAATTCCACCCTAGCCCTTCTTGTGCTTCACCTATTCAAAGGCCACACCAAGCTCAAACCCATGACAATCACTGATTTTTTAACTACCTGTAGTTGTTTTTCTAGAAGTGTACCTTTTCCAGAATGTCATGTAATTGTAATGATATAATATGTAACCTTTTCAGGCTGACTTGTTTCACTTAGCTATATATATATATAACCGATGTATCTTTTTTATTTGAGAGATTGTTCTGTTTTATAAATGGATAGTATCTCACAGTTTAAATGTACAATAGCATGTATACCCATTCATATAGTGAGGGATATTTTTTTCTTTTAGTTTTGTCAATCATCGAAAAAGCAAGAGAGTTCCAGAAAAACAAACAAACAAACAAACAAACATCTATTTCTGCTTTATTGACTATGCAAAAGCCGTTGACTATGTGGATCACAATAAACTGTGGAAAATTCTGAAAGACATGGGAATATCAGACCACTTCACCTGGCTTTTAAGAAACCTGTATGCAGGTCAGGAAGCAACAGTTAGAAATGGACATGGAACAGAATGGTTCCAAATAGGAAAAGGAGTACATCAAGGCTGTATATTGTCATCCTGCTTATTTAACTTCTATGCAGAGTGCATTATGAGAAATGCTGGGCAGGAAGAAACACAAGCTGGAATCAAGATTGCCGGGAGAAATATTAATAACCTCAGATATGCAGATGACTTCACCCTTACGGCAGAAAATGCAGAGGAACAAACAAGCCTCTTGATGAGAGTAAAAGAAGAGAGTGAAAAAGTTGGCATAAAGCTCAACATTCAGAGAACGAAGATCATGGCATCTGGTCACATCACTTCATGGGAAATAGATGGGGAAACATTGGAAACAGTGTCAGAATTTATTTTGTGGGGCTCCAAAATCACTGCAGATGGTGACGGCAGCCATGAGGTTCAAAGACGCTTACTTCTTGGAAGGAAAGTTATGACCAACCTAGATAGCATATTCAAAAGCAGAGACATTACTCTGTCAACAAAAGTCCATCTAGTCAAGGCTATGGTTTTTCCAGTGATCATGTATGGATGTGATTTTGGACTATAAAGAAAGCTGAGCACTGAAGAATTGATACTTTTGAGCTGTGGTGTTGGAGAAGACTCTTGAGAATTTCTTGGACTGCAAGGAGATCCAACCAGTCCATCCTAAAGGAGATCAGTCCTGGGTGTTCATTGGAAGGACTGATGTTGAAGCTGAAACTCCAATATTTTGGTCACCTGATGTGGAGAGGTGACTTATTTGAAAAGACCCTGATGTTGGGAAAGATTGAAGGCAGGAGTAGAAGGGGATGACAGAGAAGGAGATGGTTAAATGCCCTCACCGACTCAAGGGACATGAGCTTGGGTAAACTCCATGGGCTGATGATGGACAGCGAGGCCTCATGTGCTGCGGTTCATGGGGTCTCAAAGAGTTGGGCACGACTGATTCAATAAACTGAACTGAACTGAACTTTATCAATCAACTGTGAATAAATGTTCTACAAACATTCATCTGCAGATTTTCATAGGGACATAAGTTTTCAAGTTAATGGGGGTAAATATCAATATTTTGTAGTATAAAATGTGAAAAGTGGAATGAACTTAATGATTCTTATTCTAAAATTATGTTCAGATTTGTAAGAAATGTCCAAATTGTCTTTTAATATGACTGTACCATTTTTGCATCCCCACCAGCAATGAGTGAGTGCTCTGTTGATCTCCAAACTTGCCAGTCATTAGTATTGTCAGTTTTGTGTTTTTTTTTCCCCCCCTTCAGTTTTTTGCCATTCCCAATTGGGCTTTCTTGGTGGCTCAGAGGTTAAAGCACCTGCCTTCGATGTATGAGACCCAGGTTTGATCCCTGAGTCAGGAAGATCCCCTGGGGAAGGAAAGGGCAATCCACTCCAGTATTCTTGCCTGGAGAACCCCATGGACAGTATGAAATGAAAAAAAGATATGACAGAAGAAGATGAGGCCCCTTGGTCAGAAGGTGTCCAATATACTATTGTGGACAGGCACAGGGCAATTACTAATAGCTCAAGTAAGATGAAGTAACCGGGCCAAAGTGGAAATGACACTCAGTTGTGGATGCACCTTCTGGTGAAAATGAAGCTGATGATGTGAAGAACAATATGCACAGGAACCTGGAAAATTAGGTTCATGAATCAAAGTAAATTGGACGTGGTCAGCAGATGGCAAGATTGAGCATCAACATCTTAGGAATCAGTGAACTAAAATGGATGGGGATGGGTGAATTTAATTCAGATGACCACTATACTACTGTGGGCAAGAATCCCTTGGAAGAAATGGAGCAACCCTCAAAGTCAACAAAATAATCTGAAATGCAATAATTGGATGCAACCTCAAAAATAGCAAAATGATCTTCATTCATATCTGAGGCAAACCATTAAAAATCACAGCAGTCCCAACCACTGATAATGAAAAAGCTGAAGTTGACAGATTCTATGAAAACATACAACAGATTCTAGAACTAACACCAAAAACGATGCCTATAGGGGATTGGAATGGAAAAGTAGGAAGTCAAGAAATACCCAGAACAGGAATGTTTGTCCTTGGAGTACAAAATGAAGCAGGGAAAAGACTAACAGAGTTTTATCAAGAGAACACTCCGAACAGTAAAATCCTCCAACCACCCAAAAGATGACTCTACATATGGACATCGCCAGAGGGTCAATACTGAAGTCAGATTGATTTTGCTGTTTGCAGCCAAAGATGGAAAAGCTCCATACAGTCAGTAAAAACAAGACCTGGAGCTCATTGTGCTTCAGATCATGAGCTCCTTATTGCAATGGATATTTTAACATATTAAGATTTTCAACTCATGAGGACAGAATACCTCTATTTAAATCCTCATTGAGTCTTCTCATTATCAATTCTTTATCAGATAAATATTTTCTCCCATTCTGTACATTGTCTTTTCATTCTCTTGGTAGATCCTTTAAATACTCAGAAATGTTTGACTTTGGTCAAGACCCATGCATGTGTTTAAAATTCATTACATATGATATTAATGCTTATCTAAGTTATGACCAAACTAGATAGCATATGAAAAATCAGAGACATTACTTTGCCAACAAAGGTCTGCCTAGTCAAGGCTATGGTTTTTCCAGTAGCCATGTATCTATGTGAGAGTTGGACTGTGAAGAAAGCTGAGCTCCAAAGAATTGATGCTTTTGAACTGTGGTGTTGGAGAAGACTCTTGAGAGTCCCTTGGAGTGCAAGGAGATCCAACCAGTCCATTCTAAAGGAGATCAGTTCTAGTTGTTCTTTGGAAGGAATGATGCTAAAGTGGAAACTCCAGGACTTTGGCCACCTCATGCAAAGAGTTGACTCGTTGGAAAAGACTCTGATGCTGTGAGGGATGGGGACAGGAGAAGGGGACGACAGACGATGAGATGGCTGGATGGCATCAGCAACTTGATGGACATGAGTCTAAGTGAACTCCGGGAGTTGGTGATGGACAGGGAGGCCTGGTGTGCTGCAGTTCATGGGGTTGCAAAGTTGGACATGACTGAGCAACTGAACTGAACTGAACTGAAGAAATCATGAAGTCCAACACTGTGGAGATTTCCCCCTCCTTTTCTTATTAAGAGTTTAGTGATTTTAACTCTCATGTTTAGGTTTTTGGCTTATTTTGAGTTAATTTTTAAATATAGTATAAAATAAGGCTCCAAATTCATTATTTTGCATGTAAATATCGTTTTTCCAGCACTATTTGTTGAAGACTGTCCTTTTTCCATTGAACTCCACTAAATAATCTATGCACCCTTCTCTAAAACAATTTGACCAATAGAAGGACAGTGAAGCATGGTGTGCTGCAGTTCATGGGTTTGCAAAGAGTCAGACATGACTAAGAGACTGAACAACAACAACAATGCTTCACTGATAACTCAGTGGGTAAAGAATGTGTCTACAATTCAGGAGACACAGGAAAGTGGGTTTGATCCTTGGGTCAGGAAGATCCCCTGAAGAAGGAACTGACAAGTCACTCCAGTATAGCAGTGGGCTACAATCCAAAGTGTCACAAAGAGTCAGAAAATTTGAGCAAGTAAGCACACACACATGAAGGTTTATAACTGGGCTTAGAATTTTATGGCTTCCCTGGTAGCTCAGCTGGTAAAGAATCCATCTGCAATGCAGGAGACCTAGATTTGATCCCTAGGTTGGTAAGATTCCCTGGAGAAGGGAAAGGCTACTCACTCCAGTATTCTGGCCTGGAGAATTCCATGGACTATATAGTCCATGGGGTTGCAAAGAGTCAGATATGACTGAGCACTTTCATTTTAGAATTCTATTCCACTGGCCTATATATCTGCCTCCAGGAAGTACACAGTATTTTGATTATGAAAGTTTTGTGGTAAATTTTGAAATCAGGAATATGATTCCTCAAACTTTGTTCTTTTCTTTCAAAATTGTTTTGGTTATTTGAGTTTCTATATAAATGTTAGCATTTTTCCTATGTTTTAAAAAACATGCCATAAGAATATTGATAGGAATTTCATTGAGAACATCACTCTAGGTAGAATGAGCATCTTATGTGTGTGTGTTCTCAGTCACTTCAGTCATGTCCAGCTCTATATGACACTATGGACTGTAACACACCAGGCTACTCTGTCCATGAGATTCTTCAGGCAAGAATACCGAAGTGAGTTGTTATGCTCTTTTCCAAGGAATGTTTCTGAATCATAATTCAAACCAATATTTCCTGTGTCTTGCATTGCAGGTGAACTTTTTACCCACTGAGTCACATGTTCAGTTCATTTCAGTTGATAAGTCATGTCTGACACTTTGTGAACACATGGAGTGCAGCACGCCAGGCCTCCCTGTCCATCACCAACTCACAGAGTTGACTCAAACTCATGTCCATTGAGTTGGTGATGCCATCCAACCATCTCATCCTCTGTTGTCCCTTTCTCCTCCTACCTTCAAACTTTCCCAGCATCAGAATATTTTGAAATGAGACAGTTCTTCAGATTAGGTGGCCAAAGTATTGTAGTTAGAACTTCAACATCAGTCCTTCCAATGAATATTCAGGACTAATTTCCTTTAGGATGGCCTGGTTGGATCTCCTTGCAGTCCAAGGGACTCAAGAGTCTTCTCCAACACAACAGTTCAAAAGCATCCATTCTTCAGCACTCAGCTTTCTTTATAGTTCAACTCACATCTATACAAGACTACTGTAAAAACATAGCTTTGACTAGATGGACCTTTGTTGGCAAAGTAATGTCTCTGCTTTTCAATATGCTTTCTAGCATGGTCTTAGCTTTTCTTCTAATGAGCAAGCATCCTTTAATTTCATGGCTGCAGTCACTATTAGGCAGTGATTTTGGAGCCCAAGAAAATAAAGTCTGTCATTGTTTTTGTTGTTTTCCCATCTATTTGCCATGATGTTATGGAAAAGGATGCCATGATCTTAGTTTTCTAAATGTTGCATTTTAAGCCAACTTTTTCGCTCTCCTCTTTCACTTTCATCAAGACGCTCTTTAGTTCTTTTCTGCTTTCTGCCATAAGTTTGCTGTTACCAGCATATTTTTCCTGGCAATCTTGATTTCAGCTTGTGCTTCATCCAGTCAATCCTCTCACATGATGTACTCTGCATATACATTAAATAAGCAAGGTGACAATATATAGCCTTGATATACTCCTTTCCCAGTTTGGAACCAGTCTATTTTTTCATGTCCAGTTCTAACTGTTGCTTCTTGACTTGCACATAGATTTCTCAGGAGGCAGGTCAGGTGGTCTGGTATTCCCATCTGTTGAAGAATTTTCCACAACTTGTGATCCACACAGCCAAAGGCTTTGTCATAGTCGATAAAGCAGAAGTAGATATTTTTCTGGAACTCTCTTGCTTTTCTTGTGATTCAAAATATGTTGCCAACTGGATCTTCAGTTCCTGTGCCCTTTCTAAATCCAGCTTGAACATCTGGAAGTTCATAGTTTACATACTGCTGAAGCCTAGCTTGGAGTATTTTGAGCATCACTTTGCTAGCGTGTGAGATGAGCACAATCATGCAGTAGTTTGAGCATTCTTTGGCATTGCCTTTCTTGGGATTGGGAGGAACATTGACCTTTTCCAGTCCTGTGACCAATGATAAGTTTTCCAAAAGTGCTGGCATTTTGAGTGCAGAAATTTCACAGCATCATCTTTTAGGATTTGAAATAGCTCAGCTCGAATTCCATTACCTCTACTAGGTTTGCTCAAAATAATGCTTCCTAGGGCCCTCTTGACTTCACATTCCAGGATGTATGGCTTTAGGTGAATGATAACACCACCGTGGTTTTCTGGGTCCTAAAGATGTTTTTGTATAGTTCTTCTATGTATTCTTACCACCTTTTCTTAATATATTCTGCTTTTGTTAGGTCCACACTATTTCTGACCTTTGTTGTGTCCATCTTTGCATGAAAATTTCCCTTGGTATCTCTAATTCTTGAAGAGATCTCTAGTCTTTCCCATTCTATTGCTTTCTTCTATTTCTTTGCACTGATCACTGAGGAAGGCTTTCTTATCTCTCCTTGCTATTCTTTGGAACTCTGCATTCAAATGAGTATATCTTTCCTTTTCTCCTTTGCCTTTCACTCCTCTCTTTTCTCAGCTGTTTGTGAGGCTTACTCTGACAACCATTTTGCCTTTTTTCATTTCGTTTTCTTGGGGATAGTCTTGATCACTGCCTCCTGTACAATGCCATGGAATTCCATCCATGTTTCTTCTGGCATTCTGTCAGATATAATCCGTTGACTCTATTTGCCACTTCAATTGTATAATCATAAGGGATTTGATGTATGCCATACCTGTATGGTCTAGGGGTTTTCCCTACTTTAATTTTGAATTTGGCAATAAAAAGTTCATTATCTGAGCCAGTCAGCTCCCAGTCTTCTCTCTCTCTCTCTCTCTCTTTTTCTGACTGTATAGAGCTTCTTCGTTTTGGCTACAAAGAATATAATCAATCTGATTTTGGTATTGACCACCTGGGATGTCCATATGTAGAGTCTTCTCGTGTTGTTGGAAGAGGGTGTTTGTTATAACCAGTGCATTTTCTTCGCAAAACTCTATTAGCCTTTGCCCTGCTTCATTCTGGACTCCAAAGCCAATTTTTCCAGTTACTCCAGGTGGTTCTTGACTTCCTACTTTTGCATTCCAGTCCCCTATAATGAAAAGGACATATTTTTTGATGTGTTATTTCTAGAAGGTCTTGTAGGTTTTCATAGAACTATTCAACTTCAGTTTCTTCAACATTACTGGTTGGGTCATAGATTTTGATTACTGTGATATTGAGTTGTTTGCCTTGGAAATGAACAGAGATCATTTTGCCATTTTTCAGACTGCATCCAAGTATTACATTTCAGACTCTTTTGTTGACCATGATGGCTACTCCATTTCTTCTATGGGATTCTTGCCCCCAGGAGTAGATAGATTGTTCATCAGAGTTAAATTTACCTATTCCAGTCCATTTTAATTGGCTGATTCCTAAACTTTTGTTGTTTACTCTTTCCATCTCCTCTTTAACCACATCCAATTTGCCTTGATTCATGGACCTAACACTCCAGGTTTGCAATATTGCTCTTTACCACATTGGACTTTACTTCCATCATTAGTCACAATACTAACTGGGTGTTGTTTTTGCTTGGCTTCATCTCTTCATTCTTTCTTGAGTTATTTCTCCACTGATCTCCAGTAGCATATTGGGTACCTATCGACTTGGGAAGTTCATCTTTCAGTGTCCTATCTTTTCACCTTTTCATACTGTTCATGTAGTTCTCAAGGCATGAATACTTAACATGGTTTACCATTCCTTTCTCCAGTGGACCACATTGTGTCAGACCTCTCCACCATGCCCGCCCATCTTGGGTGGACCTACACGACATGGCTCATAGTTTCACTGAGTGAAACAAGGCTGTGGCCCATATGATCAAATTGTTTAGTTTTCTGTGACTGTGGTTTTCAGTGTGTCTGCTGTCTGATGTAGAAGGATAAGAGGCTATGGAAGCTTCCTGAGTCACTTGGAATGCCTCTTAATCATTTGAGTACTGAATACAGGATTTTTTTTTCTATTTCTTTATCTTTAGTTTCCTTTATCTATGTTTTGTAGTTTCCTAGTATTTTCCTTGGTGCAGTTTATTCCTAAATACTTTCGTCTTTTGATGTTTTTATAAATGGAATGCTATTCTCAATTTTCTATTCAGATTTTTCATTGCTATTGTATAGAATTGCAAGGTTTTTTTTGCATGTTGATTTTTTATCCTGTAACTTTGCTGAATTTGTCTATCAGTTCAAATATTTTGTGAATACGTATGCATTTTTAAATTTAAATTTATTTATTTTAATTGGAGGCTAATTACTTTACAATATTACATTGGATTTGCTGTACTTCAACATGAATCCACCACGAGTGTACACTTGTTTCCTATCCTGAACCCCCCCTCCCACCTCCCTCCCCTTACCATCCCTTTGGGTCATCCTAGTGCACCAGCCCCAAGCAAGTTTTCTTTATAGTCTGTGAACAGAGATAATTTTACATCTTCCTTTCCAGCTTGAGTGACTGTTATTCTTCACTCCTTCCATAATTTCTCTGGCTAAGACTTCTAGCATTACATTGAATAGAAATGGTAGGAGTGGGCATCCTGCCTTGTTATGAACTTACAGAAAACACTTTCATTTTACCCATTAATTATTATATTGGCTGTGGGCTTTTTATAAATGGCTTATATTCAGCTGAAGTAATTTCTTTCCAGTTCTTATTTGCTAAGGTTTGTGTGTGTGTGTGTGTGTGTGTGTGTGTGTGTGTATAAATAACTTTGAATTTTGTGAAATGCTTCTTTTTTTTGTGCCAATTGTGTTGATCAAATAGTTTTGGTTGTTCATTCTGTTAATGTGGTGTATCACATTGATTTTCATATATTGAAATATCTTTGCATTGCAGAAATAAATCCTCTTCAGTTATGATGATAATTAGCTGTTGAGTTAGTTTGCTAGTATTTTGTTAAAACTTTTTGCATCAACATTTATCAGGGATATTAATCTATAACTTCTTTTTATTATAGTATCTTTGTCTTGCTTTGGTATTAAAGTAATGCTGATTTCTTAATGAGTTTGAAAGTATCCCCTTGTGTTAAAGATTTTGGGCAAGTCTGAGAATAACTGGCATTAATTTTTCTGTATATTTTGGCAGAATTCTCTTGTAAAGCAGTCTGGTTCTGGGTATTACCTTTTGGGACTTTTTGATTACTATCTGAATCTCCTTATTTGTATGTGTCTGTTTGGTTTCTTTATATCTTAATGATTCAAGTTTTGGTAGTTTGCATGTTTTTATGAATTTATTCATTTATTCTAAGTAACTCAACTTTTTAGGCATTAAAAAGTCCACAGTGGTGTCCTATAATCTTTTCTTATTTCTGTACTATCAGGTGTAATATCTCATCTTTCATCTCAGAGTTTCATTATTTGTTTCCTTTGTTTTTGCCTTAATATAGTTAAGAATTTGTCAACTTTGTTGATCTTTTTATAAAAACTGACTGTTTTGTTGATTTTTCCTCTTCTCAATTTCATTAATTTCAGTTCTATATTATTTCCTTCCCTCTATTAACTTTGGTTAAGGTTTATTCTTCCATTTTAGTTTTACTAGATGTAAAATTATGTTATTTTGAGATCATCTCTTTTCAGTGTAGACATTTATCACCATAAACTTCTCTCTTAGTACTGTTTATG
>SJYC01029491.1:0-10459 GCA_006408675.1 Madoqua kirkii | reverse complement strand
AAAAATGTTGCAGATATACTGTTGTTTGTTTTTGTGACTATTCATTTTTAACTTACACTCATATATAAGGTTACCTTTGAAAATGTATTAGTTATTATGCTTTTGAAGAAATAATATGAAATCTACCATGTAAATACTTTCATTCAGAGGATATTTGCTTTTGCTCCTCTTAGGACTACCTGAGACTAAGTTCAAATTTTAATGTAGCATGGGTCATCTTGCCAATGGATAATTTGTGGGAAGCTTTCCTCAAAACAACTGTTTTGCATGTAGTCTATCTGTTGCTCAGTTTATAGAACTTAGTGTTCTCATTTCAGTTTTGAAGGAGGGTGCTTTATTATAGTTCCATACCTTGAAAGGTTTTATATTTTGTTTTCTAATCTCCTTGTATTAATGAGACTTTCAAAATAAACTTAAAGTTGACAGTAGTGGCAAATGCATTGAAAGCAAAAGCTGTAAATATTTTATTCAACTCTGAGTTTATTTTAATTATTGGTAATAGCTTTCCTCAAAACAACTGTTTTGCATGTAGTCTATCTGTTGCTCAGTTTATAGAACTTAGTGTTCTCATTTCAGTTTTGAAGGAGGGTGCTTTATTATAGTTCCATACCTTGAAAGGTTTTATATTTTGTTTTCTAATCTCCTTGTATTAATGAGACTTTCAAAATAAACTTAAAGTTGACAGTAGTGGCAAATGCATTGAAAGCAAAAGCTGTAAATATTTTATTCAACTCTGAGTTTATTTTAATTATTGGTAAGTGATGATTGCAGCCATGAAATTAAAATATGCTTACTCTTTGGAAGGAAAGTTATGAATATCTAGACAGCATATTCAAAAGCAGAGACATTACTTTGCCAACAAAGATCTGTCTAGTCAAGCTGTGGTTTTTCCAATAGTTATGTGTGGATGTGAGAGTTGGACTGTGAAGAAAGCTGAGTGCTGAAGAATTGATGCTTTTGACATGTGGCGTTTGAGAAGACTCTTCAGAGTCCCTCGGACTGCAAGGAGATCCAACCAGTCCATTCTAAAGGAGATCAGTCCTGGGTGTTCTTTGGAAGGACTGATGCTAAAGCTGAAACTCCGATACTTTCGCCACCTCATGCGAAGAGTTGACTTATTGGAAAAAACTCTGATACTGAGAGGGATTGGAGGCAGGAGGAGAAGGGGATGGCAAAGGATGAGATGGCAGGATGGCATCACCAACTTGATGGACATGAGTTTGAGTGAACTCTGGGAGTTGATGATGGACAAGGAGGCTTCGTGTGTTGCAATTCATGGGGTCGCAAAGAGTTGGACATGACTGAACAACTGAACTAAACTGAAATATTCCTTTATTATCTTTTTTTTAACATGTCAAATTTTTTTAAATTCATTTTAAAGCATTTTTAAATTTCATTAGAGTGGTTTTTGTTTCTTTTTTCTGAATAATTTAGTTCATTATTACTGGAAAAGAGAAATTTCATTACTTCTTTAGTCTGACCTTTCCCCCTCTTATATTTAATGTTTTCTGTAATCTTATTATGAGAAGGAAATGGCAACCCACTCCAGTACTCTTGCCTGGAGAATTCCATGGATGGAGGAACCTGGTAGGCTACAGTCCATAGGGTCACAAAGAGTCAGACATGAAAGAATAAATAGTGCATTTTAATTATCTCAGTTTTGAAGAGAATTAATTTATGTGCCCATATAGAAGGACTTATTTTATTTTTCAGACTGAGCATCTAATATATACATATACACATTAGGGCTTTATTTGGTTTCTTAAGTTTGAAACTCCCAAATTTCAGTGTTGAAAGCCACATAAACATTTATATTATATTAAAGGATTAAAAATCTTTGTGTATTGGTAGAGATGTGATGATGCTGGGATATTAAAACATGGGCTTTTTCCTTTTTGATACTGTAAATAATAATACCACATAAGATTTATTCATTTTAGGATATGAAGTTTCTGGAGTTCCTGCCATCATGTGGATTCATTAAAAATAAAACATAAGAAACACGGAAATAGAAAAATGGCAGTAGTAATGTCTGTTCTCATATCCTTCATTCTATAAACACTGGCTTGAACACCTTGTCACATGCCTGTGACAACTTATGAGAGATATTACAAAACAGTTTTTTACAGGGTTCAGTGTAACCCTCGATAAAACAAGACTTCTGTTAGCAAAGAGGAACGGAAGACTGAAGCTTGGATAGGTGACTGGTCATCTCTGCTATCAACTGCCTGATGAAATTCCCTAAACTGATCTCAGGTAGGGTGAATAAACTTCACCACTTTATAATATATTAATTATTAATACTTTTAAACAAAATATTGAAAACAATTATCTACAGAAAGGTTTTTGCGACTTGTTAGATATATGTATTAATCAGTGTTGTTTGTCTTTGTGTTATAAAAATTCCTACTAATGAGTGTATTCATGAACTAACAAGTACAGATTAAAGAACTGCAGCATTAGAAAGTTATATTTAAGACAGGAAACTTATAATTATTCTATTTCCCAACCATACGCTCCAATTTGATATGTCTTGCCTGAACAGGTGATGAGTTAAATTTCATTAAAAACAAATCAAGTGCCTCACCTCTGCATTATTCTGATCTGAACTCTCTGTTTTATATTAATAATAATATTTCCAAAATGCATTATGGAGTCCTAACAATTTAAAAGGTATTATGTGAAAAAACATTATTCTGCAACTGAAAAAGCATAATTGTTGTCTTGACTGTAGTGACATTCTCAACAATGAGGTAATGGTCTGAGTCACCAAATAAGTTGTTCTTTCCTGTTTGCATCATTTATGCTTACTTTAAAAAGAAAATCAATGAGAATCAGAAACATCTTAGAGATAATACCTGTCTCTTCAACTCCTCCATATTTGTCTTTTATCTAGTAGTGCAGTTTGATTGAACATTAAGTGAGGTACAAAAAATAAATCCACTCAGTGTTTGCAACTCAGAGAAAATAATAAAGCATTCTTGAAGAACTGATCTAACATTTTGAACTCATTTAAAAAAATTTTTTCATGTCTTTTTTTTCCTCTCAGTTTTACTGAGATATAATTGACATATTACATGTTATAAGTTTAAGGTATATGCTATGCTGTTCTTAATTGCTTGGTTACATTTGCCTTTTTGCAACCCCATGAACTATAGCCCGCCAGGCTCCTCTGTCCATTGGGATTCTCCAGGCAAGTATACTGGAGTGGGTTGCCATGCCTTCCTTCAGAAGAGCTTCCCAATCCAGGGATTGAATCCAAGTCTCCAGCATTGCAGGCGAATTCTTTGCCATCTTTGCCACCAGAGAAACTCAAGTTTAAAGCATACAGTATAATAATTTGCTATATGTATTTATTATAAAACCATAACCAAAATTTGCTTAGTTAACATCACCACCTCAAGTAGTTAAAATTATCTTCTCTGGTGATGAGAACTATTATCTTAGCAACTGTCAAATGTACAGTACATTATTATTAACTATAGTCACTATATATATATATATATATATCCACACAACTTGTTTATCGCATTCCTGGAAGTTTCTAACTTTTGAATACCTTTGCTCATTTTCCCTACTCTCCATTCCTTGCCTCTAACAAACACCCATCTGTTTTCTTTCTAAGAGTTTGCAGCTTTTAAATTCTACATATAAGTGAGATCATATGGTATTTGTCTTTTCTGACTTATTTCACTTCACTTAATGCCCTTAGGGCTTATCCATATTGTGACCAATGGCAGGTCTTTCTGGTTTTCTTTGGCTGAATAATGTTCAACTGTGTGTGTTCATGTGTCTGTATATGTCCCATTTTGTTTATTCATCCATGATGAACACCTACATTGTTTCCAAGTCTTAAAAATAATTGTATTGTAATAATGCTGTAAATTGTATTTAAATTTACATTGTAAATAATGTATTGTAAATAATCCTGTATCCTGCATTGAACCTAGACTGGCTATTCATTTATTATATGATATTATACATATTTAAATGCCACTTGGTACTGGTGCACTGAGATGACCCAGAGGGGTGGTATGAGGAGGGAGGTGGGAAGGGGGATTCAGGATTGGGAACATGTATACACCCATGGTGGATTCATGTTTAAGTATGGCAAAACCAATACAATATGGTAAAATAAAAAAATAATAATAATAATAATTAATACATTTAAAATAAATAAATAATAAAAATTTCAAATAAAGGAAAAAATAATGCTATAGTGAACATGGAAGTACAGTCTGGTCTCCAACACAGAAATTTCATTTCCTTTAGACATATACCTAAAATTAGAATTTTTGGATAATATGGTAGTTCTACTTTTAATTTTTTGAGGAACCTCTTTAGGGTTCTCCATAATGGCTACATTAATTAACTCATATGCCCACCAACATTGTTCAGGGGTTCCTTTTTCTCCACATTCTCACCAACACTTGTTATCACTTGACTTTTTGATAGTAACCATTCTAAAATATGTGAGGCAATAACTCATTATGGTTTTGATTTTTCTAATGATTAGTGATGTTGACAGAACTTTATGTTCTTGTTGCCCATTTTCATATATTCCTTAAAAGGTATTTTTGTGATTTTTGCCCATTTGAAAATTGGATTATTTGTTTGCTTGCTTGTTTTTGCTGTGAATTGTTTGATTTTCTTATATGTTTTGAATATTAATCTTTTATAAGATATGTGTTATGCAAAATTTTTTCCCATATCATATGTTGCCTTTTCATTTTTTGGACCATTTCTTTTGCTGTTCTAAGACTTCATGTTTTCTGTATGAGATGTATTAAAACATTGAAACATGTTAAAATTCCCTTGCAATAAAACTGTAATCCAAGTTTGGTGATTGCCTTTTCTGAGCTTCACAAACTGGAAGATGCTATCAAATATTGACATGCCATTGAAAATAGTAAGATGAAGTAATTTAATAACAGAAGACATTACGAAATATACAAACTTGAATAAATAAGACTAGGCCAGTACTACAGGAGGTAGTAATGCTACTTTTATGAGGAGTCTCAAATCAGAACCATAGGTGTGCGTTAAAGAAGCCATAGAGATGAGAAAGCAATGAGATATCTCTAAACTCTTTTGAGTGTTATATTAACTTTGAATTGACAGTCTGTAAATGTGTACCTAGCTTAGAGTTTGTGATCTTCAAGGAAATAGCAGAGGATAGCACATATTTGATTCAATGGACCTGGATTATTTTTTCAAAAACATGTTCATTTATTTGAATTTAATAAACCCACAGTGGGGCCTATTTATTCTGGTAATTGATATATCAGTTTTGTTTTATTTTCTTTTTCAAATAAACTGTTTCAAAAAAGAACAATCTAAGATATTTAAAAATTAGAAAATAAAATTTAAAAAAAAACTGTGCAACTTTAGTTTTCCTCTTGAGTAAAGGTTGATTTCCAGTGATAATTCCTATGTAACTGTGAATCCTACCCAAAAGCATATGTTCTCTGTATCTAACCTCAGTGGGGCTAAATCATTCTAAGACTGTGTAAGTTGACCAAGCATAGTGAACTCTGCTTATATTCAGTCCTTGCAGTGTGTGAATCAAGAAAATGATCACCAAAAATATTAAGTAGCTTAATCATTGTCATATGGCTAGTAATTGTCAGAATCTGAACTCAAACATAATCTGAATGTGTCTAGAGTTCATATTTTTATGCTAGATTAAAAAATAAAAAGTCATGGAGTAGCCAAATATAATTTGCTTTAATTATCATTATCATGGATGGATGGCAGATAGTGAGTGAAATCACTCAGTCGTGTCCGACTCTTTCTGACTCCATGGACTGTAGCCTACCAAGCTTCTCAGTCCAGTCCATGAGATTTTCCAGGCAAGAGGACTGGAGTGGGTTGCCATTTCCTTCTCCAGGTGATCTTCCCAACCCAGGGATTGAGCCCGTGTCTCCCACATTGCATGCAGACACTTTACTGCCTGAGCCACCAGGGAAGCCATCATTATCATAGTTAGGGTCAAAATTCATTTATGTATTAAAACACAGAGAAAGGGAGAAGGAAAAAGGGATGGGAGGAAGAGAGAGAATCCATTATAATTAAACACAATTTTATTGTTTGACTTAGTTCTCATAACACCTGAATCAACAAATGTCTTACTTTATATATAAGAGTTGGCATCAAGTGATATCTTCAAAGGACAAAAAGGTTAAACGTGGGAAATTATTTTGTAGGCATATATAATAATCTCAAAAAGTCTGAAAACCATTGTAATAATAGATGCTTGATGCTTTGAACTATGCCACACTTCACCACATATTACTGAAAAATTAAGCACTGTTTTGAATCTTTTTCAGACACATTTTAATTACTTATTTTTATGATTTTGTTAAATTATTATTTTTTATTTTTTTACTTTACAACATTTTATTACTTTTGCTATACTTCAACATACTCAACAAACTTCAACATACTCAACTCTGTATGTTAGTTGAATACACACACACACTGTATGAAACTTATTATATAGGTATACAATTTATGGGCTTCCATGGTGGCTCAGTGGTAAAGAATTTGCCTGCCAATGCAGGAGCCACAAGTGACACAAGCTTGATCCCTGGGTCAGGAAGATCTCTTGGAGAAGGAAATGGCAACCCATTCTAGTATCCTTGCTGGGAAATCCACAAAACAAAGGACCCTGCTGGGCTACAGTCCATAGGGATGCAAAAGAGCCGGACACAACTTGGCTACTAAACAACAACAGCAATACAATTTATAGGTGTATATTTCTCACTCTTCACCTTTAAAATGGATCTTGTAATAGTACTTAAAACAGAGGTTACAATGATGCCAAACTGAATAAATATGCATGAAAAAAAAAAAACATAAACCAAAGCAAAGCACATAGAGTACTTACATTAGTGGATCAGTTCAGTTCAATCGCTCAGTCAAAAGATAGTATCATAGTAATGATGATGACAATCTTATGATTGCATGTGTATTAGCAGCAACCTACAAAGGTCCGTATAGTCAAGGCTATGGTTTTTCCAGTGGTTATGTATGGATGTGAGAGCTGGACTGTGAAGAAAACTGAGCACCGAAAAATTGATACTTTTGAACTGCTGTGTTGGAGAAGACTCTTGAGAGTCCCTGGGACTGCATGGAGATACAAGTAGTCCATTCTAAAGATCAGCCCTGGGATTTCTTTGGAAGGAATGATGCTAAAGCTGAAACTCCAGTACTTTGGACATTTCATACGAAGTCTTGACTCATTGGAAAAGATTTTGATGCTGGGTGAGTTTGGGGGCAGGAGGAGAAGGGGACCACAGAGGATGAGATGGCTGGGTGGCATCACTGACTCAGTGGACTCCCAGAGTGAACTCCAGGAGTTGGTGATGGACAGGGAGGCCTGGCATGCTGCAATTCATGAGGTCCAAAGAGTTGGACACGACTGAGTGACTGAACTGTACTGAACTGAATGTGGAGAATAGTTTGAAATAGGTAAATATGGAATCAAGGAGAAAACTTAGGAGGTATTGCAGTAATCCACATAATATATATTGTTCAAATAAAATTAGGAACTTCTGGGAAGAAGTGGATGCCAGAGGTGATATCAAGAGAGACCACAGAGACTGAATTGTGGTGGAGAGGACACAAAGAATTATCTGTGAGACAATTAAGATAGAGGATTATTAATAGATGAGCTAGGAAAGAGAAACCATGCTACTATCTGGTATGGTGTAGTTCATGGTCTATAGTTTTAGTGGGATCTGGAGAAGAAACTGGGCTTCTCGTGTGGCTCAGTGGTAAAGAATGTCTGCCAATACAGGAGACACAAGTTTGATCCCTGAGTCAGGAAGATCCCCCTGAAGAATGATATGGCAACCCACTCCAGTATTCTTACGTGGGAAATCCTGTGGACAGAGAAGCTTCGTGGGTGGAGTCACAAAAGTGTTAGATATAACTTTGTGACTGAGCATGCATGTATGGAGTAGAAACTACTAATATTAATAGATGAGCTAGGAAAGAGAAACCATGCTACTATCTGGTATGGTGTAGTTCATGGTCTATAGTTTTAGTGGGATCTGGAGAAGAAACTGGGCTTCTCGTGTGGCTCAGTGGTAAAGAATGTCTGCCAATACAGGAGACACAAGTTTGATCCCTGAGTCAGGAAGATCCCCCTGAAGAATGATATGGCAACCCACTCCAGTATTCTTACGTGGGAAATCCTGTGGACAGAGAAGCTTCGTGGGTGGAGTCACAAAAGTGTTAGATATAACTTTGTGACTGAGCATGCATATATGGAGTAGAAACTACTAATCCCAGCCAGGTAGATGGGCTGCATGTGATAGAGTCTGATAAAAAAAGAAAAAAAAAAACCAACTTGTATTTGATTTGATCAATTTGGTCTCTATGGCACTCAGTTTCATGTTGTATCATAAGTTTTAAGACCTAGAGTCACCCTATACTGGTGAAGAGAAAAGTCTAATATCTGTTTAATCTATTGAATTTTTTGTGCTCTGGAAAGATTGAATTAATTTTATAGTTATTATACCAAAGGAGATCCAGTCTTGATGCAAAAACAAAATGATGTCTCAGTCACAATATTTTGTTCCTCACAACCTTTTGCTTTCCAAAATAATTTTTTAATCAACTTGCTCTCAGTGATCTAATTTACAACATGATACTGTCTCCTTGCACATTTACTTTTGCACAGTTTATTCAGTTATACTTGACTGCCTTTGCTCATTTATATCTGTTTTTCTCAAGAATTATGACATGCAGCCTTGTCCTATTTGCTACATGGTTTTATTTGCATACTTCTTTTCCTTTGCTGTTGAAATTATGCAAGCTGTTTGATATATAGAATAGTATAAACAGGCAGGTATAGATTTAAAAAAAAAGTATAGATAAAAAACTCAAAACTTCTCAATCAACTGTTTATAAGATAAAGAACATTTATTAATAGTATTTAATCTCCATGCATGCAGTTCATGCTTTTCTTATCTTAAAGGAGACTTAAGACAATCTGAATAAAGTCTTATTTATACCTGTGTTTCTTAATTCCTAGCATAAAAATTTATTCATGAATGAAAATTACTGTATACTTTTGAGTTAAATGTAAGAACACTCATGTAAAGGAGAATAGTAATGAAAAAATTGCACTGTATTTTCAGTTCAGTTCAGTTCAGTCACTCAGTCATGTCCGACTCTTTGTGACCTCATGAACCGCAGCATGCCAAGCCTCCCTGTCCATCACCAACTCCTGGAGTTTACCCAAACTCATGTTCATTGAGTTGGTGATGCCATCCAATATTTTTAATATAAATTTATTTATTTTAATGTGAGGTTAATTACTTTACAATATTATATTCAAACAAAGTATGTGTAGTTTTGATTTTGAAATTTAAGTACTTTGTACAAATGTTATATGTACTGCATGTTCAGTTGCTCACTTGTGTCTGACTCTGCAACCCCATGGACTTTAGCTTGCCAGGCTCCTCTGCCCATGGGATTTTACAGACAAGAATACTGGAGTGGGTTGCCAGCTCTTCTAGGGGACCTTCCTAGCCCAGGGATTTAACTTATGTCTCCTGTGTCTCTGGCACTGATAAGTGGATTCTTTACCAATGAGACACCAGGTAAGCTCCCACAACATGTTATACACTGACTTTCTAATGCTACTAAAGAATTTAGTAATAGCACCCCAGTGACAGTGAGATGAAAGTACCTAAGCAACTGATGGAAATAATTCTACCATCTTCATTTAAAGTTTTAAACCATATTGTGCTTTTAAAAGGGGGTGATAAAGATGTTAAGTAGTATAAATGAACTCACCAGAAAAAGTAAACTTGGGGAATGGAGCAAAAGAGGTAAGGGAATGGTACCTTACTAAAAAATACTTATAATGAGTATTACATGACATTAATGAACTTACATATTTTGTCTAATGGTGAGTAGATAATAATTAATAAATACTGCAGTTCACCAACTGAGATGGACTGGTCTCTTTAGGATCAATAACCTCAGGAATCTAGGTACATAGAAACAATATCCTGTGTTGGGATATGCTTGGAATTACTGGTCCTGTTGCATTTTTGTTTGGTTGTCATTTGAGACATGGCACTCACCACAGTTCAAAAGCATCAATTCTTCGGTGCTCAACTTTCTTTATAGTCCAACTCTCCATCTATACTTGACCACTGGGAAAACCATAGCCTTGACTAGACGGACCTTTGTTGACAAAGTAATGTCTCTGCTTTTTAATATGTTGTCCAGAAATATATTAAATATTTATGTAATTTAATAATAATAACTGCAGTCTCTTTCTTTGCTCTCATCACTACTCCTAAAATAAACTGTTTTTAACAATTTTAAGCTGGGTATTTCTTCTGATATTTATGACTGCAGAATGGGGAACAGTATATTTATAAGGCAGTGTCTATTGATTATTCTATGAAATCTGTGAATTTTACTAACCTGTTCT